>CAUYVT010000033.1:0-2500 GCA_963576565.1 Aspidapion aeneum
CAGACAGACAGACAGACAGACAGACAGACAGACAGACAGACAGACAGACAGACAGACAGACAGACAGACAGACAGACAGACAGACAGACAGACAGACAGACAGACAGACAGACAGACAGACAGACAGACAGACAGACAGACAGACAGACAGACAGACAGACAGACAGACAGACAGACAGACAGACAGACAGACAGACAGACAGACAGACAGACAGACAGACAGACAGACAGACAGACAGACAGACAGACAGACAGACAGACAGACAGACAGACAGACAGACAGACAGACAGACAGACAGACAGACAGACAGACAGACAGACAGACAGACAGACAGACAGACAGACAGACAGACAGACAGACAGACAGACAGACAGACAGACAGACAGACAGACAGACAGACAGACAGACAGACAGACAGACAGACAGACAGACAGACAGACAGACAGACAGACAGACAGACAGACAGACAGACAGACAGACAGACAGACAGACAGACAGACAGACAGACAGACAGACAGACAGACAGACAGACAGACAGACAGACAGACAGACAGACAGACAGACAGACAGACAGACAGACAGACAGACAGACAGACAGACAGACAGACAGACAGACAGACAGACAGACAGACAGACAGACAGACAGACAGACAGACAGACAGACAGACAGACAGACAGACAGACAGACAGACAGACAGACAGACAGACAGACAGACAGACAGACAGACAGACAGACAGACAGACAGACAGACAGACAGACAGACAGACAGACAGACAGACAGACAGACAGACAGACAGACAGACAGACAGACAGACAGACAGACAGACAGACAGACAGACAGACAGACAGACAGACAGACAGACATACAGACAGACAGACAGACAGACATACAGACAGACATACAGACAGACATACAGACAGACATACAGACAGACATACAGACAGACATACAGACAGACATACAGACAGACATACAGACAGACATACAGACAGACATACAGACAGACATACAGACAGACATACAGACAGACATACAGACAGACATACAGACAGACATACAGACAGACATACAGACAGACATACAGACAGACATACAGACAGACATACAGACAGACATACAGACAGACATACAGACAGACATACAGACAGACATACAGACACACATACAGACAGACATACAGACAGACATACAGACAGACATACAGACAGACATACAGACAGACATACAGACAGACATACAGACAGACATACATACAGACAGACATACAGACAGACATACAGACAGACATACAGACAGACATACAGACAGACATACAGACAGACATACAGACAGACATACAGACAGACATACAGACAGACATACAGACAGACATACAGACAGACATACAGACAGACATACAGACAGACATACAGACAGACATACAGACAGACATACAGACAGACATACAGACAGACATACAGACAGACATACAGACAGACATACAGACAGACATACAGACAGACATACAGACAGACATACAGACAGACATACAGACAGACATACAGACAGACATACAGACAGACATACAGACAGACATACAGACAGACATACAGACAGACATACAGACAGACATACAGACAGACATACAGACAGACATACAGACAGACATACAGACAGACATACAGACAGACATACAGACAGACATACAGACAGACATACAGACAGACATACAGACAGACATACAGACAGACATACAGACAGACATACAGACAGACATACAGACAGACATACAGACAGACATACAGACAGACATACAGACAGACATACAGACAGACATACAGACAGACATACAGACAGACATACAGACAGACATACAGACAGACATACAGACAGACATACAGACAGACATACAGACAGACATACAGACAGACATACAGACAGACATACAGACAGACATACAGACAGACATACAGACAGACATACAGACAGACATACAGACAGACATACAGACAGACATACAGACAGACATACAGACAGACATACAGACAGACATACAGACAGACATACAGACAGACAGACATACAGACAGACATACAGACAGACATACAGACAGACATACAGACAGACATTCAGACAGACATTCAGACAGACATTCAGACAGACATTCAGACAGACAGACATACAGACATACAGACATACAGACATACAGACATACAGACATACAGACATACAGACATACAGACATACAGACATACAGACATACAGACATACAGACATACAGACATACAGACATACAGACATACAGACATACAGACATACAGACAGACATACAGACAGACATACAGACAGACATACAGACAGACATACAGACAGACATACAGACAGACATACAGACAGACATACAGACAGACATACAGACAGACATACAGACAGACATACAGACAGACATACAGACAGACATACAGACAGACATACAGACAGACATACAGACAGACATACAGACAGACATACAGACAGA
>CAUYVT010000033.1:7500-40743 GCA_963576565.1 Aspidapion aeneum
CTGTATGTCTGTCTGTATGTCTGTCTGTATGTCTGTCTGTATGTCTGTCTGTATGTCTGTCTGTATGTCTGTCTGTATGTCTATCTGTATGTCTGTCTGTATGTCTGTCTGTATGTCTGTCTGTATGTCTATCTGTATGTCTGTCTGTATGTCTGTCTGTATGTCTGTCTGTATGTCTGTCTGTATGTCTGTCTGTATGTCTGTCTGTATGTCTGTCTGTATGTCTGTCTGTATGTCTGTCTGTATGTCTGTCTGTATGTCTGTCTGTATGTCTGTCTGTATGTCTGTCTGTATGTCTGTCTGTATGTCTGTCTGTATGTCTGTCTGTATGTCTGTCTGTCTGTCTGTCTGTCTGTCTGTCTGTCTGTATGTCTGTCTGTATGTCTGTCTGTATGTCTGTCTGTATGTCTGTCTGTATGTCTGTCTGTATGTCTGTCTGTATGTCTGTCTGTATGTCTGTCTGTATGTCTGTCTGTATGTCTGTCTGTATGTCTGTCTGTATGTCTGTCTGTATGTCTGTCTGTATGTCTGTCTGTATGTCTGTCTGTATGTCTGTCTGTCTGTATGTCTGTCTGTATGTCTGTCTGTATGTCTGTCTGTATGTCTGTCTGTATGTCTGTCTGTATGTTTGTCTGTATGTCTGTCTGTATGTCTGTCTGTATGTCTGTCTGTATGTCTGTCTGTATGTCTGTCTGTATGTCTGTCTGTATGTCTGTCTGTATGTCTGTCTGTATGTCTGTCTGTATGTCTGTCTGTATGTCTGTCTGTATGTCTGTCTGTATGTCTGTCTGTATGTCTGTCTGTATGTCTGTCAGTATGTCTGTCTGTATGTCTGTCAGTATGTCTGTCTGTATGTCTGTCTGTATGTCTGTCTGTATGTCTGTCTGTATGTCTGTCTGTATGTCTGTCTGTATGTCTGTCTGTATGTCTGTCTGTATGTCTGTCTGTCTGTCTGTCTGTCTGTATGTCTGTCTGTATGTCTGTCTGTATGTCTGTCTGTATGTCTGTCTGTATGTCTGTCTGTATGTCTGTCTGTATGTCTGTATGTCTGTCTGTATGTCTGTCTGTATGTCTGTCTGTATGTCTGTCTGTATGTCTGTCTGTATGTCTGTCTGTATGTCTGTCTGTATGTCTGTCTGTATGTCTGTCTGTATGTCTGTCTGTATGTCTGTCTGTATGTCTGTCTGTATGTCTGTCTGTATGTCTGTATGTCTGTCTGTATGTCTGTCTGTATGTCTGTCTGTATGTCTGTCTGTATGTCTGTCTGTGTGTCTGTCTGTATGTCTGTCTGTATGTCTGTATGTCTGTCTGTATGTCTGTCTGTATGTCTGTCTGTATGTCTGTCTGTATGTCTGCCTGTGTGTCTGTCTGTATGTCTGTCTGTATGTCTGTATGTATGTCTGTATGTCTGTATGTCTGTATGTCTGTATGTCTGTATGTCTGTATGTCTGTATGTCTGTATGTCTGTATGTCTGTATGTCTGTATGTCTGTCTGTATGTCTGTATGTCTGTATGTCTGTATGTCTGTATGTCTGCCTGTATGTCTGTATGTCTGCCTGTATGTCTGTCTGTCTGTATGTCTGTATGTCTGTATGTCTGTATGTCTGTATGTCTGTATGTCTGTATGTCTGTATGTCTGTATGTCTGTATGTCTGTATGTCTGTATGTCTGTATGTCTGTATATCTGTATGTCTGTATGTCTGTATGTCTGTATGTCTGTATGTCTGTATGTCTGTATGTCTGTATGTCTGTATGTCTGTATGTCTGTATGTCTGTATGTCTGTATGTCTGTATGTCTGTATGTCTGTATGTCTGTATGTCTGTATGTCTGTATGTCTGTATGTCTGTATGTCTGTATGTCTGTATGTCTGTATGTCTGTATGTCTGTATGTCTGTATGTCTGTATGTCTGTATGTCTGTATGTCTGTATGTCTGTATGTCTGTATGTCAATTAATTGTATTTTACAAAAATTACGTTTGACTGATTTTTAATCTGTATGTTGTTTTGACTGTTTTAAATGTTTTTTTAATTTTTTATTTTTGTGTGTTCCAGTTTTTCATTTGTTTCAAAGATGATTCTTAACTGTCTACCAGACCACTTGATAATGGTTTTTTAAAAACCGAAACGCGTCGTGATTAGACAATAAAATATTTGTGAAGTAAGCAGGACCTTTCGTTTCTTCTCCTTTAACAATGGTTCAAGGACTTCACCCTGGAGAAATCTACAATTCATTATGATATGTATGCCTCACCTGATGCGTTATAAATTTACTTAATGTTTCTAATAATTATAAATTTTAAATTTATTTGCAAAAAAATGTATTTATCTCATTTTGTTACTACCTATTTTTAGAAATAGCTTTATGAGAGCCCTTACCCATTCTTAATCAAATTTTTAAGTTTGAAGGCTTCCCTAACAAGTAACAAGTATGCACATCTCTCAGTGGGCGTATACATACGTCAAACGAAAATGAGCTAACGCTAGCGAACGGAATCTTTGGAATAAATGTGAAAAACGTAAATATACGAATTTGTTCGCCTTCGGTAACATTCGCTCGCACAGCGGTAATATAAAGGAAGTTTCATAAAGGATTCATTTAATAAATTTTTGGGGCCAACCTTCCGTTGGGCCTTTGTAAGTTTATTGTTCGTCAAAAATTTATTATTTGTAAGGTGTGCTCAAAAAGTTATCTTAAAAATGCAATTAAATATAAAATATGGTTTATTACGCAAAAAATAGATAACAATTTTAAAAAAATTCCCATAATTTTTTTAAATTTTATCAAAATAAAATAAGGCTTTTGTTCAAATTCATTCAGCCGAACTTTTTGCCTTCTTTTGATGTACCTATATAAATACGCTCCCTAATAAGCCTTTAGTTTTTTATTGATTTCACTAATTATGTTTTATTCTGACTAATAATATTTTACAGTTTTAATTTAAATAAGTTTTTATTTGATTGATTGAGCAGGCCTGAAACCAGATTATATAAAAGTTATAACTTTCTCATTCAAAAGTTTGAGATCATAACTCGTAGGTCATAAAAAATCGCCCTATTTTAGCATTTTAATGAATATTGTTTTGCAAAAAGAAATAAATGGATCCATTACGGATCTGATACCTTCCTAGCCAATCAGCACATTCCAAATAAAATCAATGCCATATCAACCTTGAAAACAGGCTTTTGTAAATATCTCCGAGACGAAAGCTGCTACGAAGTTTCTAGTTGTAACAAACATTTTTGAGCAAAATGTTCTTTACTCCATTCCGAAAACCGCTCCGTTAAAAAGTTTGCATTTTAAAAAATTTTTAACTGTAAAAAAACTAGCATTAGCATTGATTAATTTTTACGAGCTATTTTGTTACGGACAGACATACACACACACAGACAGACATCACGACAATACTGCTAGAATAGGTCAAACTACATCTTAATAACATATTTTCGCCGTTATCTCAAAAAAAAATCGTCAAAAATAATATTTTCTCTAGTCATTGCGCGGGCTAGAAAGGTAAAAATGAGAGACATCATGTTTACTTCCTAATATATTAGATAGTAAAAATTTCAAATTTTTCCAAAAGAAACTAATTAAGAATAATATCGTTTGGGTCCGTTTTGATCACCTAGATTTAGATGAGAAAGTAAGTTAACAAACTTTTTAATGTAAGTTTAATTAATTATACTTAACGTTAAAGATTTTTGGATAATTTGGGCACACAAAATGTTTGAACAAATTTATGGTAACAAATGTAAAACATGAGAAAAATTACGTCACCCTTAAATAACTAAATAAACGTAATTTTGATGATGTTTTAATATCGAAAATATCCCAGTTTTTCTCTTAGTGTATACAGAGTTCTTATTTTAAATATGTATTTCTTGTACAGAAAAAATCTGGATGTTTAAAAACTTCCGAAACCATATATTATTACTTAGGCTTTTAGGAATAATTACATTTTTTACATTCTTATTCTCTCCATCCTTCATCTAAATCGATTTGAATGATAAAAATCAGACCAATTCTTGCAAATAAATCCAATAAAAATTTAAAAAGTAGCAACTTTGTACAGTTAATTTTTATGGTCATGTTCTTCGTGTAAAACAAATTTCACGGGTTAGCAAAAAAATTCCCAGTGTAAAGTTACTGTTTACTATTTGGTTGCCTATAAACAATGCTTTTGATTAATTTTGTCGTTGATTTTTGATATATCTTTCTTGCCTGGGTACCCAATTTTTTGCGCTCAAGGTCGTTCTTCTTGTCGGAGACTAAAGCGTCAATCTTTGGCCTCTGTGAGCCTAACCTGTAAACATAAGGTAACTGATAAAGCCCATCACACACAAAAATGCATAAGCGCATAGCATGGCACATAGTGGTGCAAAGCCAATCAGCGATCGAATACCAGCGGCCATATTGGATTTGCGTAAGAAAAGTCCATAAGGTTGAACTTCTATGCTCGATGCTATGCGCTATGCATTTTTGTGTGTGATCGGCTTAATGAGTGCTACGCAACCTAGTCAACAAACCAGAAACTGCTTTAGTCAAGAAGTAAGGTTAGGATGCCAAAACATTTTTCAACTTTGAACGGGTCGGCCCTCATTTTCTACCATAAAAATTAAATATGTTGCCCCTGTAGGTGTTGGAATGTGTTTTTAGATTATTTCTATCATTTTTTACACTACTGCACATTTAGATCTCACTCAGTTGGTAACTTATGCAATTACCCACAGGTTTTCTATATTATATATAAAAATTCGAAGCTGTTAGTAGGCTGCTTTTTAGTTTCAAATATTTCATACTTTGTTCGGTCCCTAAGGGCTGTAAGGAGTTAACGATATCTTTTGAACCCACTTAATAATTATGAAATCATAAACATCACTTGGATAGATCATTCATTATATAAAGCAATTTTTTGTTTTGGGAGCTGTTCCTTAGAGTTTAAACTTTGAGCAGTTTGATCAAATGTAATTATTGAAAAAGTTCGCGCGGAAACTGCTGTCCCATCTTTTCGTGAAACATTTCAGCTCATATTTGACCTATCTAAAACTCTATTTCGGAATAAGCTACGAAACTCAAGCTTTGCAAAGTCGTAGATCTTTATAGAGTTAACAATCCCTTCAAGTTTCATGGATTTCCATGAAGTAATAAAGTAGTTGCGAAATTTCAAAAAACGTCGAAATAGCCACCTCACTCAGTGAAAATTATACTGTACTTCCAGACATGTTACAAAGCTGAAATTTGGCACACTGATAGAAATTGTGACCAAACCTTTGAAATTCTAATTCACCCTCCCCTATAAATGTAAAGTTATGTAAAAGTAAAATTGCCCACTTCCAGAAACTAGAATAACAAAGTTTAAAAAAATATTTCCAAACTAGTAAGACATTTTATTTTGAAATTTGTATTGGAGAACTTGGCTTTACTTTTATCTTAATTTTTTTTTCGGAATACCCCTTTCCCACACTTGGGTTTTTTTTAATGAAATGTTTTTTTTTTATGTTATGTATATTGGCAAGGATTACATTTAATTAAACTACTTATCATCAGGGGGTTGCCAGTCCGATGTTGTCAGAACCGTCCCGATTTTCACCCAAAATTCCCGCGTTCCGACACAAAATGCCCAATTTTTATTAGTTTGGCCAATTTTAATTCAGTCACAAAGGTACAAAATCTCGTTTTTTTTCTATAGTTGCTTGAGATGAAAAAGATGGTTTACTAATTTTGTTCTCAACGTGTCTGTTTTTGTTATTTTGTCACAATCTAATTTCTACTTTGTTCCACATGATTGTAGTAATAATATCATTTCTACATAATTGCAATATATTAAACCTACCTCAGTTGCACAAAGAAAAAATTGCCTGAACCTTTACTTAGGCAGATCGCCAGGATGTCTTACATAATTTTTTAATATGCTCCAACCTAAACCGTTTAGAAGTGAAAAAATATATTTTATGCCCTAACCTCACTTTTCACTGGATAGACTGTGTGGTCGAGATCATTAGAAATCGATTATTACAAATGTAATAAAATCCTGATCAAAAATTAATTAATTAAGATTTTGCTACTTAAAATTTAAATTAATAAAAAACTAGAAGCTTAAAAATGGATTTGCGTACTTGCTTACGAAACATCTCTGTCATACAGAGCTCCTTATTACAAATTATAAAAATTTTGTAAAATACTTTTAAAGAGTGTTAAGAAATTGTACATTGAACAAAACTAGCTTTTGCAAAATAACAAGAATTTTTCTATTAAAGGCTCATTTAATTGATTTTGTTCAAACAGAAATCTTTAAAATATTGTTAGATCCTTAGCCAAACGCAAAGTAGACGCGTTGCGGCTGGGTTTGCTAACTAAGTCAGGATCCTAATTTTGGAGGTAAACCACAAGTTTATAAGATAAACAAAAATTACATTTATGATAGCTTAGACTAGGTTTATTTGTCTGTAAAATTTCAGGTCTAAAGTAAAGAAAGCTCTTGGCAGTGAATTGTTTTGGGTTAAAAATTGAACTGCTGTTCAGTCCCTGCGCTCTTTTTGTATAAAATTTGTGGGTTTCTTATTAGAGATTTCTATTTTTTTTAGTTTTTCTTATTTTATAGTTATATTCGCTTCACCCTGTATATTACCCTTTACTGCATATCAATGCATCATTTTTTGTGTCTTTTCTCAAAAAGAAAGAATCTATCTCAAATAAAAATCTAATCAGTGCAAAATAAAACGTCGGTCGTAGTTCAAAATCGATTCTTTTTTAACTTTTTTTATTTTTAATTTTAAATATAATTTACGCGAGTGTAAATTATCCTTCTCCAATCTTTCCTTAAAACGCTTGTTGGAATATTGTAACCCCGAGGACGGCCGTCAAGCTGCTAAGAAGAAACACAACCGTAAGATTTCCTGTGAAAATAACATTCCATTTTTCTCTCCTGAGAATCTACCCCCAACATATTGGTCCTTCAACCCCGATACTTTGAACTCTTAAACCCTTTTTATCGAACGTAGTCGTTAGATAGTTTTGAATTTTAACAAAAAAGAATAATCTAAAATTTTAGTTAGAATTTATAAAAAACAAACACGCAAATATTTGTTCAAAAAGCGCTGATCGAAAAAACAGTTTTTTGTGGCAATTTAATAGATAACTACAGTGAACTGGCCTCGTTCTTTTATGCTCATTCGTATATCGTTCGCGCGCGCTATGCTATTCTGTCTCATTTGCACTCATACAGGATTTCAATAGATTAGAATTTTTACTCCACAGCCAAGGCTGCGCTGCCAGACGACTCTCGCTTAACACAGCGAGGCAAATTCTCATAGTGGTTGGCTCATATTGCAGTTGCACTTGTTTCACTTTAAATAAACATACGCGTAGCTTAGAATTTAGTTCTTTAGCAGAAGAAGCAAAGTCGCATTTGCCTAAATAATTATTTGGTTATTATATTGGATATTGGCTCGATATTTGGGTGATCAATAAATCTACAGTGCGACTCAAAAGTCAGTTTAGTAAAAGTTCGATATTTTTCAACTTTTTTCATTATAACATAATGAAAGGTTATTCTTAATTTAAATTATTAATAGTAGTTAGTTGCTTTTGATTAAGAGATCACCTCTAATCTTGTCAATTGGTCAAAAATAGTAGATTTTTAGTTGTTTTTTTTGTAGTTTTTTCTTTGAGTCATCCATTGAAAATCTAATATCTCCTTGCCATTGTGTGCAAGCAGATTGTCAAAACATTGGTAGTTGTCAACATCCTTTAATTTTGTAAAAGTCAAAATTACTTGGAAATTTAGTTATAAAGTGTAGTTAGTAACACTAAAGAGTAGAAAATATTTAAAAATAAAAACAAAATAACATCTTTATTTAAATCTCTTTTATTTCAATTTTATTTTTTCAAATGGCTGCATTTTTAAAAAAAGCTTTAAGTCGTCATAGCTAAAAATGCCGAAACTGATAATACTCATTATGTTTCTTTAAAAATTTGATACATTCAAATTGACGTTATGCGACAGGAATTTTGAAACATCATAATGTCATAATAGGTTCTTTAGATACGGATGAGGAATTCGAACCCAATGATCAAACTAGAAGAGATTTTGAGAATAACAGAGACTACTCCGGCTAGTAGTACTTCCAAACACATCAACAACTCAAGTTGCTAGTAATTTAAAACCTTCAGACGTGCCGATCTTTAGTAGAGATATAACCCAATTTCGCAGTTTTAAAGATAGATTTGATGCTTTGATACATTTTTCTGATATCACCAAATTCGAATATTTGTTAAAATCTTTAGAGGATCAACCTAAACAGCTAGTACAGCAGTTACGACTGACAGAAGCAAATTATCATATTGCTTATGATACCTTAGTCAAAAGGTATTTTAAGCCCAGAATTATAGCTGCTCAAGAACTACGTAATCTTTTAGACACATTCAATGCAAAATTTAGAAGCATTACGCAATTTATTTTTACCGGTTGATGCTTACTCCTTTCCTTTGGTTCAAATGGTGTTAAAAAGGTTAGATGTTTCGTTGGCTACAAAATTTGAATTGCAACTTCCCAATGCAACAAAAATGCCAGATTATAAAGATCTTGTTCAATATTTAGAGAGGCATTGTCAAGACGTAGATAATGTAGAGCTTACAAGAAAAGAAGATAAGAACATTCTTAAAAAGCCTTTTAATTTTAATAATGGTTAAAAATCTAATTTTTCAAAGCAAACTCATAGTTTTTTTTGTGAATACTCAGTCCAATAATAACTCAGAAATTAAAAATAGTTGCTCAGTTTACAATACAGTACCAATTTTTAAATACAGACTTTTTATCTCTAAACAGCCCAATGAACGCTATCAGTTAGCAACAGATAATCGTGTATGTTTAAATTGTCTTTCCTACTCGCATTTAATAAAGGACTGCCCTTCAGTTCATTTTTGTATGAAACGCGGAATGTTTCATCACACGTATATTCACTTTGAAAATAATAGTAGAAATCCATCGCCTTTTAGTTAGAATAAGAGTAGAATGAACCGAACCGAACCGAACCGAACCAACTCTGGTAATTCTAATAATCAAAATTCTCAATACAATCAAGGGTCTAATAATAATAGTTTTAGAAATTACCAAGGATCAATCTTTTGAAAATAGTAGTCAAGCTGTCAATACTTTTAGTCAATTTAGTAATCCTAATTTTAGAACAGTTCCCAATAATAGTTTTAATCAGTGTCATACTGATCCTAGTAGTAGTTGCCAGAGTTTTAATCAGTGTCATACTGGTTCTAGTAGTAGTGCTCAAATGTCTAACTCAAATTGTAATAAAAATAGTCAGGGAGTCACCCCTTCGCGTAGTACCAATCAAGGTATCAATCAAAGTAATTTAAGAAATCACTCTCAATTACCTATACAACTATACAAAGTAGTCAATCAGGTCCATTGCAATCAAGTAATTCAAATTTTACGGGCTTATCTAGTCCAACCAACCTACAAGCGTTTATTTGTCAACTGCTCTTGTAGAAATTTTAGATAGTACAGGTCATTATCAAATTATTAGAATTTTAGTAGATTGTAGATCTCAGTCGAATTTTATTACTAAACAATGTGTCAAACGTCTTGGTTTAAAAAGTTTTCAATTATCTTTAGAGATCCAAGGTATTGGTCAAACGCCTATGCTCAGTAGTTCTGAAGGAATTACATCTAAAATCCGCTACTGGCAAAATTAATCCTTTAATAAACTTTAATACAATAATAATTCCAAAAATATGTGGAAATTTGCCCTCATCTAATTTATCCCGCACTCAATAGTTACCTATTCAAAATTGTCAGTTAGCAGATCCAGATTTTTATAGGATTCCTATCTCCAGTTGTTTTGGTTGCTAAATGTTAAATGCAACGTTTGTGGGTCCAGGGTCTTTCACGGGATGATACCCCTCCAGTGATAATGTTGCACAGTGGCAACTTTATGTGTCGCAACTACCATTGTTATTTTCGATATCAATACCTCGTTATGTTGTGAAGCAAAATGCTGTCACCACTGAATTGCATGGCTTTTGTGACGCATCAATGTGTGTGGTGGTGCAGTATATATTCGACAAATTGAGTTGGATGGAAATATTTCTTTATTAATTATCTCCCTTTTGTGTGGGAAAAGTGTGCCCTTTGAAAAGTATTTTTATTCCACGCTTAGAATTGTGTGCTGCTGTATTGTTAGCAGAACTATTGGAGTTTGTTGGCAATCACCTTGATTGCATCTAGATTGATAAGATTTTTCCTTGGTTTGACTCCAGTGTTACTCTTGCTTGGATAAAATCGTGTTTGGTTTTTGTAGCCAATCGTGTATTGACCATTCAAGATAAAGTTCCCCCCAGCATTTGGTACCCTGTAAATGGTAAGGAGAACCCAGCTGATTGCTTATCCCGGAGCTTACTTCCTAGTCAATTCATAGACAATCCTCTTTAGTTTACTGGACCATCCTGGTTGGCCCAGTCTAGTGAAACATGGCCTAGGGTCCATAATATTGATGCGTTTGATGCTGATCTACCCCCTGAGGAAAATCGGTTTGTTTTTGTGACAGAAACACCCCTTGATGGAGTACAGCTGTTACTCACTAAGTACTCCTCTTTGCGTAGAATATTAGGCATTGCTGCCTTTTGTTTGAGATCTTTTCGAGTGAAAAAAGGTCCTTCTTTATCTTTTCCTAGTAAAGCCCTCAATGAGGCAGATCTTTATTATGCTACTTGAGTTGTTGTGCGAGTTGTACAAAAGAAGTTTTTTTGAAGATTTGAAAAGGATACGTAAGGGTGAGAGTTGTGCTAAGCCTCTTCGAAAGATAGCTTCTTTTCTTGATTCCCATGGTGTCCTCAGGGTGGGCGGTAGATTACGTCACACTGATTTGGCATATGAGATAAAACACCCTATGTTGTTGCCTCGTAGTCACAGGCTTCTTTGATTATTGAAAAATTCCATAATGAGCACGGATATCCAGGTCCTCGTTTATTGGAGTACCTATTAAGTCAACAGTTTTGGATTTTGTCTGTAAAAAGTGCCATTCACAGTGTTGTTTCCAAGTGTTTTTGTTGTGCCAGGGTAAATCCCAAACCATTGCACCCAGACATGGATTTTATGGGTCCATTCTCCATCACGTTAACCAAGCGTGGTGGTGTAAAAAGTCAAAAGGCTTATGGGTGTATTTTTGTTTGTTTCCCAACAAAGGCCATTCACCTGGAGAATGTATCTGATTTGTCCACTGATGCATTTTTGGCTGCCCTCCGCCGATTTGTTGGTAGACGTGGCAGATGTGCTGCCCTCTACAGAGACCAGGGCACTAATTTTGTTGGGGCAAATAACCTCCTTGTATCCTATTGTCAGCAAGTTGCTGAGACTTTAGCAATTAAGTGGTGTTTTAATCCACCCGCCAGTCCGCATTTTGGTGGACTCCATGAGTGTGGGGTAAAATCCACGAAAACTCATCTGAAGAGAATTGTGGGAGATCAAATCCTAACCTTTGAAAAGTTGATGACTGTATTGGTTCAGATTGAGGCTATTTTAAATAGTCGACAATTGTGTAGTATGAGCCCTGATCCTCATGACTTTCAAAGTCTTACTCCTGGACATTTCCTCACTTTGGAACCCTTGACAGCTGTCCTCCCAACGAAGACCTAACCAATGTTAACTTAAACTGTCTCCATCGCTGGCTGCTTGTTCAACAGATCCAGCAGCATTTTTGGCGCCGCTGGCATATTGAGTATTTACAGTCGTTGCAACAACGCGAAAGATGGAATAGCCCCGATAACTCTCCAAAAGTTGAAACTTTGGCAGCGTTGAAAGACGAAAACCTACCCTCACTGAAGTGGTCACTCGGTAGAATTGAAAAAATTTACTCGAGTCCAGATAAAATCCCCCGTGTCGTGCAGGTAAAAACCGCGAAAGGATTACTTAACCGTAGTTTGGTGAAGGTATGTTCGTTACACAGCCAGTAACCAACCTTCAAAGCCTTGTGTAGCGTGAATCATGCTTATTTGAATTAACTTAAGTATGACGTCCATAGTTATTGCGATAAAATTATTGTTGCAAAAATGCTAATTTATTATTTAGACCCTTTGGGTAATTGAATAACCGTTTTTTTTTAAATTTTTTAGTTTTTTGGGTTTTTCTATAAAAATTGGTAATTTTTATGCTGGGCGGAATGTTTAATGCTGCCAGTTATTTTTGTTTTTGTTTTATTTTGAATTTTTAAGAAAACCTAACCTTAAAGTTTTTGATATTTTTGGCTTTTAGCAAAAACCTTCAAAAAAAGAAACTCCTTGATTGGGAAAAATTCCGATCAGGTGATAATTTCTTTTTTTGTTGAAAGTTATTTTCTTTTTGATCACCTGATCATTTTGGCAATGCGCGCTTTTGCACACGCTGGGAGTTTGAAGCGCCACCCTGTGTTTGACAGGGGAATGAAGAACCACTTCCGACAAGATACTGAAAGAAGTCACTCGGGTTTTAAGATAAAGACCGAAATTCCAACCACAAGAAAGGCCGCGGCCGCGATTGAAGTGTGGAACTGCTGCTGAATGAAGGAAGTTAAGCTTCTAGCGTGTTGCTGATTTTTTTTCTTTGTTTTAGTTCAATAGACGTGTGTTTTCCCAGACGGGCGAATTTAACTTTGGGGTAATTTTTTGTGATATCTCTATTCTTCTCCCCTTCAGGGCACAGCCGTTTATTTGGTCCTTGCGACCCGCGTCTACAATCTCTTTCTCAAACCTTCGAAGCAGTTCCTAAGGTTTCCGTTAAGTCCCCTGACGACGAACAGGCGGAAAAAAATATTTTTAGAAACAACTTATAGAGACGAAAGTGGTAGATTTGTAGTTTCTTTACCTTTTCGCTCAGATAAACCATTCAAATCGGACAAGCGGTTTTTGAGTTATGCGGGTTGGTCGCTACAGACAGACAGACAGACAGACAGACAGACAGACAGACAGACAGACAGACAGACAGACAGACAGACAGACAGACAGACAGACAGACAGACAGACAGACAGACAGACAGACAGACAGACAGACAGACAGACAGACAGACAGACAGACAGACAGACAGACAGACAGACAGACAGACAGACAGACAGACAGACAGACAGACAGACAGACAGACAGACAGACAGACAGACAGACAGACAGACAGACAGACAGACAGACAGACAGACAGACAGACAGACAGACAGACAGACAGACAGACAGACAGACAGACAGACAGACAGACAGACAGACAGACAGACAGACAGACAGACAGACAGACAGACAGACAGACAGACAGACAGACAGACAGACAGACAGACAGACAGACAGACAGACAGACAGACAGACAGACAGACAGACAGACAGACAGACAGACAGACAGACAGACAGACAGACAGACAGACAGACAGACAGACAGACAGACAGACAGACAGACAGACAGACAGACAGACAGACAGACAGACAGACAGACAGACAGACAGACAGACAGACAGACAGACAGACAGACAGACAGACAGACAGACAGACAGACAGACAGACAGACAGACAGACAGACAGACAGACAGACAGACAGACAGACAGACAGACAGACAGACAGACAGACAGACAGACAGACAGACAGACAGACAGACAGACAGACAGACAGACAGACAGACAGACAGACAGACAGACAGACAGACAGACAGACAGACAGACAGACAGACAGACAGACAGACAGACAGACAGACAGACAGACAGACAGACAGACAGACAGACAGACAGACAGACAGACAGACAGACAGACAGACAGACAGACAGACAGACAGACAGACAGACAGACAGACAGACAGACAGACAGACAGACAGACAGACAGACAGACAGACAGACAGACAGACAGACAGACAGACAGACAGACAGACAGACAGACAGACAGACAGACAGACAGACAGACAGACAGACAGACAGACAGACAGACAGACAGACAGACAGACAGACAGACAGACAGACAGACAGACAGACAGACAGACAGACAGACAGACAGACAGACAGACAGACAGACAGACAGACAGACAGACAGACAGACAGACAGACAGACAGACAGACAGACAGACAGACAGACAGACAGACAGACAGACAGACAGACAGACAGACAGACAGACAGACAGACAGACAGACAGACAGACAGACAGACAGACAGACAGACAGACAGACAGACAGACAGACAGACAGACAGACAGACAGACAGACAGACAGACAGACAGACAGACAGACAGACAGACAGACAGACAGACAGACAGACAGACAGACAGACAGACAGACAGACAGACAGACAGACAGACAGACAGACAGACAGACAGACAGACAGACAGACAGACAGACAGACAGACAGACAGACAGACAGACAGACAGACAGACAGACAGACAGACAGACAGACAGACAGACAGACAGACAGACAGACAGACAGACAGACAGACAGACAGACAGACAGACAGACAGACAGACAGACAGACAGACAGACAGACAGACAGACAGACAGACAGACAGACAGACAGACAGACAGACAGACAGACAGACAGACAGACAGACAGACAGACAGACAGACAGACAGACAGACAGACAGACAGACAGACAGACAGACAGACAGACAGACAGACAGACAGACAGACAGACAGACAGACAGACAGACAGACAGACAGACAGACAGACAGACAGACAGACAGACAGACAGACAGACAGACAGACAGACAGACAGACAGACAGACAGACAGACAGACAGACAGACAGACAGACAGACAGACAGACAGACAGACAGACAGACAGACAGACAGACAGACAGACAGACAGACAGACAGACAGACAGACAGACAGACAGACAGACAGACAGACAGACAGACAGACAGACAGACAGACAGACAGACAGACAGACAGACAGACAGACAGACAGACAGACAGACAGACAGACAGACAGACAGACAGACAGACAGACAGACAGACAGACAGACAGACAGACAGACAGACAGACAGACAGACAGACAGACAGACAGACAGACAGACAGACAGACAGACAGACAGACAGACAGACAGACAGACAGACAGACAGACAGACAGACAGACAGACAGACAGACAGACAGACAGACAGACAGACAGACAGACAGACAGACAGACAGACAGACAGACAGACAGACAGACAGACAGACAGACAGACAGACAGACAGACAGACAGACAGACAGACAGACAGACAGACAGACAGACAGACAGACAGACAGACAGACAGACAGACAGACAGACAGACAGACAGACAGACAGACAGACAGACAGACAGACAGACAGACAGACAGACAGACAGACAGACAGACAGACAGACAGACAGACAGACAGACAGACAGACAGACAGACAGACAGACAGACAGACAGACAGACAGACAGACAGACAGACAGACAGACAGACAGACAGACAGACAGACAGACAGACAGACAGACAGACAGACAGACAGACAGACAGACAGACAGACAGACAGACAGACAGACAGACAGACAGACAGACAGACAGACAGACAGACAGACAGACAGACAGACAGACAGACAGACAGACAGACAGACAGACAGACAGACAGACAGACAGACAGACAGACAGACAGACAGACAGACAGACAGACAGACAGACAGACAGACAGACATACAGACAGACAGACAGACAGACAGACATACAGACAGACAGACAGACATACAGACAGACATACAGACAGACATACAGACAGACATACAGACAGACATACAGACAGACATACAGACAGACATACAGACAGACATACAGACAGACATACAGACAGACATACAGACAGACATACAGACAGACATACAGACAGACATACAGACAGACATACAGACAGACATACAGACAGACATACAGACAGACATACAGACAGACATACAGACAGACATTCAGACAGACATAGACAGACATACAGACAGACAGACATACAGACAGACAGACATACAGACAGACAGACATACAGACAGACAGACATACAGACATACAGACAGACATACAGACAGACATACAGACAGACATACAGACAGACATTCAGACAGACATACAGACAGACATACAGACAGACAGACATACAGACAGACAGACATACAGACATACAGACATACAGACATACAGACATACAGACATACAGACACAGACATACAGACAGACATACAGACAGACATACAGACAGACATACAGACAGACATACAGACAGACATACAGACAGACATACAGACAGACATACAGACAGACATACAGACAGACATACAGACAGACATACAGACAGACATACAGACAGACATACAGACAGACATACAGACAGACATACAGACAGACATACAGACAGACATACAGACAGACATACAGACAGACATACAGACAGACATACAGACAGACATACAGACAGACAGACAGACAGACAGACAGACAGACAGACAGACAGACAGACAGACAGACATACAGACAGACATACAGACAGACATACAGACAGACATACAGACATACAGACAGACAGACAGACAGACATACATACAGACAGACAGACAGACAGACAGACAGACAGACAGACAGACAGACAGACAGACAGACAGACAGACAGACAGACAGACAGACAGACAGACAGACAGACAGACAGACAGACAGACAGACAGACAGACAGACAGACAGACAGACAGACAGACAGACAGACAGACAGACAGACAGACAGACAGACAGACAGACAGACAGACAGACAGACAGACAGACAGACAGACAGACAGACAGACAGACAGACAGACAGACAGACAGACAGACAGACAGACAGACAGACAGACAGACAGACAGACAGACAGACAGACAGACAGACAGACAGACAGACAGACAGACAGACAGACAGACAGACAGACAGACAGACAGACAGACAGACAGACAGACAGACAGACAGACAGACAGACAGACAGACAGACAGACAGACAGACAGACAGACAGACAGACAGACAGACAGACAGACAGACAGACAGACAGACAGACAGACAGACAGACAGACAGACAGACAGACAGACAGACAGACAGACAGACAGACAGACAGACAGACAGACAGACAGACAGACAGACAGACAGACAGACAGACAGACAGACAGACAGACAGACAGACAGACAGACAGACAGACAGACAGACAGACAGACAGACAGACAGACAGACAGACAGAGAGACAGACAGACAGACAGACAGACAGACAGACAGACAGACAGACAGACAGACAGACAGACAGACAGACAGACAGACAGACAGACAGACAGACAGACAGACAGACAGACAGACAGACAGACAGACAGACAGACAGACAGACAGACAGACAGACAGACAGACAGACAGACAGACAGACAGACAGACAGACAGACAGACAGACAGACAGACAGACAGACAGACAGACAGACAGACAGACAGACAGACAGACAGACAGACAGACAGACAGACAGACAGACAGACAGACAGACAGACAGACAGACAGACAGACAGACAGACAGACAGACAGACAGACAGACAGACAGACAGACAGACAGACAGACAGACAGACAGACATACAGACAGACAGACAGACATACAGACAGACAGACAGACAGACAGACAGACAGACAGACAGACAGACAGACAGACATACAGACAGACAGACATACAGACATACAGACAGACATACAGACAGACAGACATACAGACAGACATACAGACAGACAGACAGACAGACAGACATACAGACATACAGACAGACATACAGACAGACATACAGACAGACATACAGACAGACATACAGACAGACATACAGACAGACATACAGACAGACATACAGACAGACATACAGACAGACAGACAGACAGACAGACATACAGACAGACATACAGACAGACATACAGACAGACATACAGACAGACATACAGACAGACATACAGACAGACATACAGACAGACATACAGACAGACAGACAGACAGACAGACAGACAGACAGACAGACAGACAGACAGACAGACAGACAGACAGACAGACAGACAGACAGACAGACAGACAGACAGACAGACAGACAGACAGACAGACAGACAGACAGACAGACAGACAGACATACAGACAGACAGACATACAGACAGACATACAGACAGACATACAGACAGACATACAGACAGACATACAGACAGACAGACATACAGACAGACATACAGACAGACATACAGACAGACATACAGACAGACATACAGACAGACATACAGACAGACATACAGACAGACATACAGACAGACATACAGACAGACATACAGACAGACATACAGACAGACATACAGACAGACATACAGACAGACATACAGACAGACATACAGACAGACATACAGACAGACATACAGACAGACATACAGACAGACATACAGACAGACATACAGACAGACATACAGACAGACATACAGACAGACATGCAGACAGACATACAGACAGACATACAGACAGACATACAGACAGACATACAGACAGACATACAGACAGACATTCAGACATTCAGACAGACATACAGACAGACATACAGACAGACAGACATACAGACAGACAGACATACAGACATACAGACAGACATACAGACAGACATACAGACAGACATACAGACAGACATACAGACAGACATACAGACAGACATTCAGACAGACATACAGACAGACATACAGACAGACAGACATACAGACAGACAGACATACAGACATACAGACATACAGACATACAGACAGACAGACATACAGACAGACATACAGACAGACATACAGACAGACATACAGACAGACATACAGACAGACATACAGACAGACATACAGACAGACATACAGACAGACATACAGACAGACATACAGACAGACATACAGACAGACATACAGACAGACATACAGACAGACATACAGACAGACATACAGACAGACATACAGACAGACAGACAGACAGACAGACAGACATACAGACAGACATACAGACAGACATACAGACAGACATACAGACAGACATACAGACAGACATACAGACAGACATACAGACAGACATACAGACAGACATACAGACAGACATACAGACAGACATACAGACAGACATGCAGACAGACATACAGACAGACATACAGACAGACATACAGACAGACATACAGACAGACATACAGACAGACATACAGACAGACATACAGACAGACATACAGACAGACATACAGACAGACATACAGACAGACATACAGACAGACATACAGACAGACATACAGACAGACATACAGACAGACATACAGACAGACATACAGACAGACATACAGACAGACATACAGACAGACATACAGACAGACATACAGACAGACATACAGACAGACATACAGACAGACATACAGACAGACATACAGACAGACATACAGACAGACATACAGACAGACATACAGACAGACATACAGACAGACATACAGACAGACATACAGACAGACATACAGACAGACATACAGACAGACATACAGACAGACATACAGACAGACATACAGACAGACATACAGACAGACATACAGACAGACATACAGACAGACATACAGACAGACATACAGACAGACATACAGACAGACATACAGACAGACATACAGACAGACAGACATACAGACAGACATACAGACAGACATACAGACAGACATACAGACAGACATTCAGACAGACATACAGACAGACATACAGACAGACAGACATACAGACAGACAGACATACAGACATACAGACAGACATACAGACAGACATACAGACAGACATACAGACAGACATACAGACAGACATTCAGACAGACATACAGACAGACATACAGACAGACAGACATACAGACAGACAGACATACAGACATACAGACATACAGACATACAGACAGACAGACATACAGACAGACATACAGACAGACATACAGACAGACAGACATACAGACAGACAGACAGACAGACAGACAGACAGACAGACAGACAGACAGACAGACAGACAGACAGACAGACAGACAGACAGACAGACAGACAGACAGACAGACAGACAGACAGACAGACAGACAGACAGACAGACAGACAGACAGACAGACATACAGACAGACAGACAGACATACAGACATACAGACAGACATACAGACAGACAGACAGACAGACAGACAGACAGACAGACAGACAGACATACAGACAGACAGACATACAGACAGACATACAGACAGACAGACAGACATACAGACAGACAGACATACAGACAGACATACAGACATACAGACAGACATACAGACATACAGACAGACATACAGACAGACATACAGACAGACATACAGACAGACATACAGACAGACATACAGACAGACATACAGACAGACATACAGACAGACATACAGACAGACAGACATACAGACAGACAGACATACAGACAGACATACAGACAGACATACAGACAGACATACAGACAGACAGACATACAGACAGACATACAGACAGACATACAGACAGACATACAGACAGACATACAGACAGACAGACATACAGACAGACATACAGACAGACATACAGACAGACATACAGACAGACATACAGACAGACATACAGACAGACATACAGACAGACATACAGACAGACATACAGACAGACATACAGACAGACATACAGACAGACATACAGACAGACATACAGACAGACATACAGACAGACATACAGACAGACATACAGACAGACATACAGACAGACATACAGACAGACATACAGACAGACATACAGACAGACATACAGACAGACATACAGACAGACATACAGACAGACATACAGACAGACAGACATACAGACAGACATACAGACAGACATACAGACAGACATACAGACAGACATACAGACAGACATACAGACAGACATACAGACAGACATACAGACAGACATACAGACAGACATACAGACAGACATACAGACAGACATACAGACAGACATACAGACAGACATACAGACAGACATACAGACAGACATACAGACAGACATACAGACAGACATACAGACAGACATACAGACAGACATACAGACAGACATACAGACAGACATACAGACAGACAGACATACAGACAGACATACAGACAGACATACAGACAGACATACAGACAGACATACAGACAGACATACAGACAGACATACAGACAGACATACAGACAGACATACAGACAGACATACAGACAGACATACAGACAGACATACAGACAGACATACAGACAGACATACAGACAGACATACAGACAGACATACAGACAGACATACAGACAGACATACAGACAGACATACAGACAGACATACAGACAGACAGACATACAGACAGACATACAGACAGACAGACATACAGACAGACATACAGACAGACATACAGACAGACATACAGACAGACATACAGACAGACATACAGACAGACATACAGACAGACATACAGACAGACATACAGACAGACATACAGACAGACATACAGACAGACATACAGACAGACATACAGACAGACATACAGACAGACATACAGACAGACATACAGACAGACATACAGACAGACATACAGACAGACATACAGACAGACAGACAGACATACAGACAGACATACAGACAGACATACAGACAGACATACAGACAGACATACAGACAGACATACAGACAGACATACAGACAGACAGACAGACAGACAGACAGACAGACAGACAGACAGACAGACAGACAGACAGACAGACAGACAGACAGACAGACAGACATACAGACATACAGACAGACATACAGACAGACATACAGACAGACATACAGACAGACATACAGACAGACAGACAGACAGACAGACAGACAGACAGACAGACATACAGACAGACATACAGACAGACATACAGACAGACATACAGACAGACATACAGACAGACATACAGACAGACAGACAGACAGACAGACAGACATACAGACAGACATACAGACATACAGACAGACATACAGACAGACATACAGACAGACATACAGACAGACATACAGACAGACATACAGACAGACATACAGACAGACAGACATACAGACAGACAGACAGACAGACAGACAGACAGACAGACAGACGACAGACAGACGACATACAGACAGACAGACAGACATACAGACAGACATACAGACAGACATACAGACAGACAGACATACAGACAGACATACAGACAGACAGACAGACAGACAGACAGACAGACAGACAGACAGACAGACAGACAGACAGACAGACAGACAGACAGACAGACAGACAGACAGACAGACAGACAGACAGACAGACAGACAGACAGACAGACAGACAGACATACAGACAGACATACAGACAGACATACAGACAGACATACAGACAGACATACAGACAGACATACAGACAGACATACAGACAGACAGACAGACAGACAGACAGACAGACAGACAGACAGACAGACAGACAGACATACAGACAGACATACAGACATACAGACAGACATACAGACAGACAGACAGACAGACAGACAGACAGACAGACAGACATACAGACAGACAGACATACAGACAGACATACAGACAGACAGACATACAGACAGACAGACAGACAGACAGACATACAGACATACAGACAGACATACAGACATACAGACAGACATACAGACAGACATACAGACAGACATACAGACAGACATACAGACAGACATACAGACAGACATATAGACAGACATACAGACAGACATACAGACAGACAGACATACAGACAGACATACAGACAGACATACAGACAGACAGACATACAGACAGACATACAGACAGACATACAGACAGACATACAGACAGACATACAGACAGACATACAGACAGACAGACAGACAGACAGACAGACAGACAGACAGACAGACAGACAGACAGACAGACAGACAGACAGACAGACAGACAGACAGACAGACAGACAGACAGACAGACAGACAGACAGACAGACAGACAGACAGACAGACAGACAGACAGACAGACAGACATACATACAGACATACAGACAGACAGACAGACATACAGACAGACATACAGACAGACATACAGACAGACATACAGACAGACATACAGACACACATACAGACAGACATACAGACAGACATACAGACAGACATACAGACAGACATACAGACAGACATACAGACAGACATACAGACAGACATACAGACAGACATACAGACAGACATACAGACAGACATACAGACAGACATACAGACAGACATACAGACAGACATACAGACAGACATACAGACAGACATACAGACAGACATACAGACAGACATACAGACAGACATACAGACAGACATACAGACAGACATGCAGACAGACATACAGACAGACATACAGACAGACATACAGACAGACATACAGACAGACATACAGACAGACATTCAGACAGACATACAGACAGACATACAGACAGACATACAGACAGACATACAGACAGACATACAGACAGACATACAGACAGACATACAGACAGACATACAGACAGACATACAGACAGACATACAGACAGACATACAGACAGACATACAGACAGACATACAGACAGACATACAGACAGACATACAGACAGACATACAGACAGACATACAGACAGACATACAGACAGACATACAGACAGACATACAGACAGACATACAGACAGACATACAGACAGACATACAGACAGACATACAGACAGACATACAGACAGACATACAGACAGACATACAGACAGACATACAGACAGACATACAGACAGACAGACATACAGACAGACATACAGACAGACATACAGACAGACAGACATACAGACAGACATACAGACAGACATACAGACAGACATACAGACAGACATACAGACAGACATACAGACAGACATTCAGACAGACATACAGACAGACATACAGACAGACAGACATACAGACAGACAGACATACAGACAGACATACAGACAGACATACAGACAGACATACAGACATACAGACAGACAGACAGACAGACAGACAGACAGACAGACAGACAGACAGACAGACAGACAGACAGACAGACAGACAGACAGACAGACAGACAGACAGACAGACAGACAGACAGACAGACAGACAGACAGACAGACAGACAGACAGACAGACAGACAGACAGACAGACAGACGACAGACAGACAGACAGACAGACAGACAGACAGACAGACAGACAGACAGACAGACAGACAGACAGACAGACATACAGACAGACAGACAGACAGACAGACAGACATACAGACAGACAGACAGACAGACAGACAGACAGACAGACAGACAGACAGACATACAGACATACAGACAGACATACAGACAGACATACAGACAGACATACAGACAGACATACAGACAGACATACAGACAGACATACAGACAGACATTCAGACAGACATACAGACAGACAGACATACAGACAGACAGACATACAGACATACAGACATACAGACATACAGACAGACAGACATACAGACAGACATACAGACAGACATACAGACAGACATACAGACAGACATACAGACAGACATACAGACAGACATACAGACAGACATACAGACAGACATACAGACAGACATACAGACAGACATACAGACAGACATACAGACAGACATACAGACAGACATACAGACAGACATACAGACAGACAGACAGACAGACAGACAGACATACAGACAGACATACAGACAGACATACAGACAGACATACAGACAGACATACAGACAGACATACAGACAGACATACAGACAGACATACAGACAGACATACAGACAGACATACAGACAGACATACAGACAGACATGCAGACAGACATACAGACAGACATACAGACAGACATACAGACAGACATACAGACAGACATACAGACAGACATACAGACAGACATACAGACAGACATACAGACAGACATACAGACAGACATACAGACAGACATACAGACAGACATACAGACAGACATACAGACAGACATACAGACAGACATACAGACAGACATACAGACAGACATACAGACAGACATACAGACAGACATACAGACAGACATACAGACAGACATACAGACAGACATACAGACAGACATACAGACAGACATACAGACAGACATACAGACAGACATACAGACAGACATACAGACAGACATACAGACAGACATACAGACAGACATACAGACAGACATACAGACAGACATACAGACAGACATACAGACAGACATACAGACAGACATACAGACAGACATACAGACAGACATACAGACAGACATACAGACAGACATACAGACAGACAGACATACAGACAGACATACAGACAGACATACAGACAGACATACAGACAGACATACAGACAGACATACAGACAGACATTCAGACAGACATACAGACAGACATACAGACAGACAGACATACAGACAGACAGACATACAGACATACAGACAGACATACAGACAGACATACAGACAGACATACAGACAGACATACAGACAGACATACAGACAGACATTCAGACAGACATACAGACAGACAGACATACAGACAGACAGACATACAGACAGACAGACATACAGACATACAGACATACAGACATACAGACAGACAGACATACAGACAGACATACAGACAGACATACAGACAGACATAGACAGACAGACAGACAGACAGACAGACAGACAGACAGACAGACAGACAGACAGACAGACAGACAGACAGACAGACAGACAGACAGACAGACAGACAGACAGACAGACAGACAGACAGACAGACAGACATACAGACAGACAGACAGACATACAGACATACAGACAGACATACAGACAGACAGACAGACAGACAGACAGACAGACAGACAGACAGACATACAGACAGACAGACATACAGACAGACATACAGACAGACAGACAGACATACAGACAGACAGACATACAGACAGACATACAGACATACAGACAGACATACAGACATACAGACAGACATACAGACAGACATACAGACAGACATACAGACAGACATACAGACAGACATACAGACAGACATACAGACAGACATACAGACAGACAGACATACAGACAGACAGACATACAGACAGACATACAGACAGACATACAGACAGACATACAGACAGACAGACATACAGACAGACATACAGACAGACATACAGACAGACATACAGACAGACATACAGACAGACAGACATACAGACAGACAGACATACAGACAGACATACAGACAGACATACAGACAGACATACAGACAGACATACAGACAGACATACAGACAGACATACAGACAGACATACAGACAGACATACAGACAGACATACAGACAGACATACAGACAGACATACAGACAGACATACAGACAGACATACAGACAGACATACAGACAGACATACAGACAGACATACAGACAGACATACAGACAGACATACAGACAGACATACAGACAGACATACAGACAGACATACAGACAGACATACAGACAGACATACAGACAGACATACAGACAGACATACAGACAGACATACAGACAGACATACAGACAGACAGACATACAGACAGACATACAGACAGACATACAGACAGACATACAGACAGACATACAGACAGACATACAGACAGACATACAGACAGACATACAGACAGACATACAGACAGACATACAGACAGACATACAGACAGACATACAGACAGACATACAGACAGACATACAGACAGACATACAGACAGACATACAGACAGACATACAGACAGACATACAGACAGACATACAGACAGACATACAGACAGACATACAGACAGACATACAGACAGACATACAGACAGACATACAGACAGACATACAGACAGA
Source organism: Aspidapion aeneum (assembly GCA_963576565.1). Classification (NCBI taxonomy): domain Eukaryota; kingdom Metazoa; phylum Arthropoda; class Insecta; order Coleoptera; family Brentidae; genus Aspidapion; species Aspidapion aeneum. The sequence continues at coordinate 34,362 of CAUYVT010000033.1, forward strand.
CATACAGACAGACAGACATACAGACAGACAGACATACAGACAGACATACAGACAGACATACAGACAGACATACAGACAGACATACAGACAGACATACAGACAGACATACAGACAGACATACAGACAGACATACAGACAGACATACAGACAGACATACAGACAGACATACAGACAGACATACAGACAGACATACAGACAGACAGACATACAGACAGACATACAGACAGACATACAGACAGACATACAGACAGACATACAGACAGACATACAGACAGACATACAGACAGACATACAGACAGACATACAGACAGACATACAGACAGACATACAGACAGACATACAGACAGACATACAGACAGACATACAGACAGACATACAGACAGACATACAGACAGACAGACAGACATACAGACAGACATACAGACAGACATACAGACAGACATACAGACAGACATACAGACAGACATACAGACAGACATACAGACAGACATACAGACAGACATACAGACAGACAGACAGACAGACAGACAGACAGACAGACATACAGACAGACAGACAGACAGACAGACAGACAGACAGACAGACAGACAGACAGACAGACATACAGACATACAGACAGACATACAGACAGACATACAGACAGACATACAGACAGACATACAGACAGACAGACAGACAGACAGACAGACAGACATACAGACAGACATACAGACAGACATACAGACAGACATACAGACAGACATACAGACAGACATACAGACAGACAGACAGACAGACAGACAGACATACAGACAGACATACAGACATACAGACATACAGACAGACATACAGACAGACATACAGACAGACATACAGACAGACATACAGACAGACATACAGACAGACATACAGACAGACATACAGACAGACATACAGACAGACAGACATACAGACAGACAGACAGACAGACAGACAGACAGACAGACGACAGACAGACGACATACAGACAGACAGACAGACATACAGACAGACATACAGACAGACATACAGACAGACAGACATACAGACAGACATACAGACAGACAGACAGACAAGACAGACAGACAGACAGACAGACAGACAGACAGACAGACAGACAGACAGACAGACAGACAGACAGACAGACAGACAGACAGACAGACAGACAGACAGACAGACAGACAGACAGACAGACAGACAGACAGACAGACAGACAGACATACAGACAGACATACAGACAGACATACAGACAGACATACAGACAGACATACAGACAGACATACAGACAGACATACAGACAGACAGACAGACAGACAGACAGACAGACAGACAGACAGACAGACAGACATACAGACAGACATACAGACATACAGACAGACATACAGACAGACAGACAGACAGACAGACAGACAGACATACAGACAGACAGACATACAGACAGACATACAGACAGACAGACATACAGACAGACAGACAGACAGACAGACATACAGACATACAGACAGACATACAGACATACAGACAGACATACAGACAGACATACAGACAGACATACAGACAGACATACAGACAGACATACAGACAGACATATAGACAGACATACAGACAGACATACAGACAGACAGACATACAGACAGACATACAGACAGACATACAGACAGACATACAGACAGACAGACATACAGACAGACATACAGACAGACATACAGACAGACATACAGACAGACATACAGACAGACATACAGACAGACATACAGACAGACAGACAGACAGACAGACAGACAGACAGACAGACAGACAGACAGACAGACAGACAGACAGACAGACAGACAGACAGACAGACAGACAGACAGACAGACAGACAGACAGACAGACAGACAGACAGACAGACAGACAGACAGACAGACAGACAGACATACATACAGACATACAGACAGACAGACAGACATACAGACAGACATACAGACAGACATACAGACAGACATACAGACAGACATACAGACACACATACAGACAGACATACAGACAGACATACAGACAGACATACAGACAGACATACAGACAGACATACAGACAGACATACAGACAGACATACAGACAGACATACAGACAGACATACAGACAGACATACAGACAGACATACAGACAGACATACAGACAGACATACAGACAGACATACAGACAGACATACAGACAGACAGACATACAGACAGACATACAGACAGACATGCAGACAGACATACAGACAGACATACAGACAGACATACAGACAGACATACAGACAGACATACAGACAGACATTCAGACAGACATACAGACAGACATACAGACAGACATACAGACAGACATACAGACAGACATACAGACAGACATACAGACAGACATACAGACAGACATACAGACAGACATACAGACAGACATACAGACAGACATACAGACAGACATACAGACAGACATACAGACAGACATACAGACAGACATACAGACAGACATACAGACAGACATACAGACAGACATACAGACAGACATACAGACAGACATACAGACAGACATACAGACAGACATACAGACAGACATACAGACAGACATACAGACAGACATACAGACAGACATACAGACAGACATACAGACAGACATACAGACAGACATACAGACAGACATACAGACAGACATACAGACAGACAGACATACAGACAGACATACAGACAGACATACAGACAGACAGACATACAGACAGACATACAGACAGACATACAGACAGACATACAGACAGACATACAGACAGACATTCAGACAGACATACAGACAGACATACAGACAGACATACAGACAGACATACAGACAGACATACAGACAGACATACAGACAGACATACAGACAGACAGACATACAGACAGACATACAGACAGACATACAGACAGACATACAGACAGACATACAGACAGACATACAGACAGACATACAGACAGACATACAGACAGACATACAGACAGACATACAGACAGACATACAGACAGACATACAGACAGACATACAGACAGACATACAGACAGACATACAGACAGACATACAGACAGACATACAGACAGACATACAGACAGACATACAGACAGACATACAGACAGACATACAGACAGACATACAGACAGACATACAGACCTACAGACAGACATACAGACAGACATACAGACAGACATACAGACAGACATACAGACAGACATACAGACAGACAGACAGACAGACAGACAGACAGACAGACAGACATACAGACAGACAGACAGACAGACAGACAGACAGACAGACAGACAGACAGACAGACAGACAGACATACAGACAGACATACAGACAGACATACAGACAGACATACAGACAGACAGACAGACAGACAGACAGACAGACAGACAGACATACAGACAGACATACAGACAGACATACAGACAGACATACAGACAGACATACAGACAGACATACAGACAGACAGACAGACAGACAGACAGACATACAGACAGACATACAGACATACAGACAGACATACAGACAGACATACAGACAGACATACAGACAGACATACAGACAGACAGACATACAGACAGACAGACAGACAGACAGACAGACAGACGACAGACAGACGACATACAGACAGACAGACAGACATACAGACAGACATACAGACAGACAGACAGACAGACATACAGACAGACATACAGACAGACAGACAGACAGACAGACAGACAGACAGACAGACAGACAGACAGACAGACAGACAGACAGACAGACAGACAGACAGACAGACAGACAGACAGACAGACAGACAGACAGACAGACAGACAGACAGACAGACAGACAGACAGACAGACAGACAGACAGACAGACAGACAGACAGACAGACAGACAGACAGACAGACAGACAGACAGACAGACAGACAGACAGACAGACAGACAGACAGACAGACAGACAGACAGACAGACAGACAGACAGACAGACAGACAGACAGACAGACAGACAGACAGACAGACAGACAGACAGACAGACAGACAGACAGACAGACAGACAGACAGACAGACAGACAGACAGACAGACAGACAGACAGACAGACAGACAGACAGACAGACAGACAGACAGACAGACAGACAGACAGACAGACAGACAGACAGACAGACAGACAGACAGACAGACAGACAGACAGACAGACAGACAGACAGACAGACAGACAGACAGACAGACAGACAGACAGACAGACAGACAGACAGACAGACAGACAGACAGACAGACAGACAGACAGACAGACAGACAGACAGACAGACAGACAGACAGACAGACAGACAGACAGACAGACAGACAGACAGACAGACAGACAGACAGACAGACAGACAGACAGACAGACAGACAGACAGACAGACAGACAGACAGACAGACAGACAGACAGACAGACAGACAGACAGACAGACAGACAGACAGACAGACAGACAGACAGACAGACAGACAGACAGACAGACAGACAGACAGACAGACAGACAGACAGACAGACAGACAGACAGACAGACAGACAGACAGACAGACAGACAGACAGACAGACAGACAGACAGACAGACAGACAGACAGACAGACAGACAGACAGACAGACAGACAGACAGACAGACAGACAGACAGACAGACAGACAGACAGACAGACAGACAGACAGACAGACAGACAGACAGACAGACAGACAGACAGACAGACAGACAGACAGACAGACAGACAGACAGACAGACAGACAGACAGACAGACAGACAGACAGACAGACAGACAGACAGACAGACAGACAGACAGACAGACAGACAGACAGACAGACAGACAGACAGACAGACAGACAGACAGACAGACAGACAGACAGACAGACAGACAGACAGACAGACAGACAGACAGACAGACAGACAGACAGACAGACAGACAGACAGACAGACAGACAGACAGACAGACAGACAGACAGACAGACAGACAGACAGACAGACAGACAGACAGACAGACAGACAGACAGACAGACAGACAGACAGACAGACAGACAGACAGACAGACAGACAGACAGACAGACAGACAGACAGACAGACAGACAGACAGACAGACAGACAGACAGACAGACAGACAGACAGACAGACAGACAGACAGACAGACAGACAGACAGACAGACAGACAGACAGACAGACAGACAGACAGACAGACAGACAGACAGACAGACAGACAGACAGACAGACAGACAGACAGACAGACAGACAGACAGACAGACAGACAGACAGACAGACAGACAGACAGACAGACAGACAGACAGACAGACAGACAGACAGACAGACAGACAGACAGACAGACAGACAGACAGACAGACAGACAGACAGACAGACAGACAGACAGACAGACAGACAGACAGACAGACAGACAGACAGACAGACAGACAGACAGACAGACAGACAGACAGACAGACAGACAGACAGACAGACAGACAGACAGACAGACAGACAGACAGACAGACAGACAGACAGACAGACAGACAGACAGACAGACAGACAGACAGACAGACAGACAGACAGACAGACAGACAGACAGACAGACAGACAGACAGACAGACAGACAGACAGACAGACAGACAGACAGACAGACAGACAGACAGACAGACAGACAGACAGACAGACAGACAGACAGACAGACAGACAGACAGACAGACAGACAGACAGACAGACAGACAGACAGACAGACAGACAGACAGACAGACAGACAGACAGACAGACAGACAGACAGACAGACAGACAGACAGACAGACAGACAGACAGACAGACAGACAGACAGACAGACAGACAGACAGACAGACAGACAGACAGACAGACAGACAGACAGACAGACAGACAGACAGACAGACAGACAGACAGACAGACAGACAGACAGACAGACAGACAGACAGACAGACAGACAGACAGACAGACAGACAGACAGACAGACAGACAGACAGACAGACAGACAGACAGACAGACAGACAGACAGACAGACAGACAGACAGACAGACAGACAGACAGACAGACAGACAGACAGACAGACAGACAGACAGACAGACAGACATACAGACAGACATACAGACAGACATACAGACAGACATACAGACAGACATACAGACAGACATACAGACAGACATACAGACAGACATACAGACAGACATACAGACAGACATACAGACAGACATACAGACAGACATACAGACAGACATACAGACAGACATACAGACAGACATACAGACAGACATACAGACAGACATACAGACAGACATACAGACAGACATACAGACAGACATACAGACAGACATACAGACAGACATACAGACAGACATACAGACAGACATAGCAGACAGACATACAGACAGA
>CAUYVT010000034.1:0-2500 GCA_963576565.1 Aspidapion aeneum
AGACAGACAGACAGACAGACAGACAGACAGACAGACAGACAGACAGACAGACAGACAGACAGACAGACAGACAGACAGACAGACAGACAGACAGACAGACAGACAGACAGACAGACAGACAGACAGACAGACAGGACAGACAGACAGACAGACAGACAGACAGACAGACAGACAGACAGACAGACAGACAGACAGACAGACAGACAGACAGACAGACAGACAGACAGACAGACAGACAGACAGACAGACAGACAGACAGACAGACAGACAGACAGACAGACAGACAGACAGACAGACAGACAGACAGACAGACAGACAGACAGACAGACAGACAGACAGACAGACAGACAGACAGACAGACAGACAGACAGACAGACAGACAGACAGACAGACAGACAGACAGACAGACAGACAGACAGACAGACAGACAGACAGACAGACAGACAGACAGACAGACAGACAGACAGACAGACAGACAGACAGACAGACAGACAGACAGACAGACAGACAGACAGACAGACAGACAGACAGACAGACAGACAGACAGACAGACAGACAGACAGACAGACAGACAGACAGACAGACAGACAGACAGACAGACAGACAGACAGACAGACAGACAGACAGACAGACAGACAGACAGACAGACAGACAGACAGACAGACAGACAGACAGACAGACAGACAGACAGACAGACAGACAGACAGACAGACAGACAGACAGACAGACAGACAGACAGACAGACAGACAGACAGACAGACAGACAGACAGACAGACAGACAGACAGACAGACAGACAGACAGACAGACAGACAGACAGACAGACAGACAGACAGACAGACAGACAGACAGACAGACAGACAGACAGACAGACAGACAGACAGACAGACAGACAGACAGACAGACAGACAGACAGACAGACAGACAGACAGACAGACAGACAGACAGACAGACAGACAGACAGACAGACAGACAGACAGACAGACAGACAGACAGACAGACAGACAGACAGACAGACAGACAGACAGACAGACAGACAGACAGACAGACAGACAGACAGACAGACAGACAGACAGACAGACAGACAGACAGACAGACAGACAGACAGACAGACAGACAGACAGACAGACAGACAGACAGACAGACAGACAGACAGACAGACAGACAGACAGACAGACAGACAGACAGACAGACAGACAGACAGACAGACAGACAGACAGACAGACAGACAGACAGACAGACAGACAGACAGACAGACAGACAGACAGACAGACAGACAGACAGACAGACAGACAGACAGACAGACAGACAGACAGACAGACAGACAGACAGACAGACAGACAGACAGACAGACAGACAGACAGACAGACAGACAGACAGACAGACAGACAGACAGACAGACAGACAGACAGACAGACAGACAGACAGACAGACAGACAGACAGACAGACAGACAGACAGACAGACAGACAGACAGACAGACAGACAGACAGACAGACAGGACAGACAGACAGACAGACAGACAGACAGACAGACAGACAGACAGACAGACAGACAGACAGACAGACAGACAGACAGACAGACAGACAGACAGACAGACAGACAGACAGACAGACAGACAGACAGACAGACAGACAGACAGACAGACAGACAGACAGACAGACAGACAGACAGACAGACAGACAGACAGACAGACAGACAGACAGACAGACAGACAGACAGACAGACAGACAGACAGACAGACAGACAGACAGACAGACAGACAGACAGACAGACAGACAGACAGACAGACAGACAGACAGACAGACAGACAGACAGACAGACAGACAGACAGACAGACAGACAGACAGACAGACAGACAGACAGACAGACAGACAGACAGACAGACAGACAGACAGACAGACAGACAGACAGACAGACAGACAGACAGACAGACAGACAGACAGACAGACAGACAGACAGACAGACAGACAGACAGACAGACAGACAGACAGACAGACAGACAGACAGACAGACAGACAGACAGACAGACAGACAGACAGACAGACAGACAGACAGACAGACAGACAGACAGACAGAGAGACAGACAGACAGACAGACAGACAGACAGACAGACAGACAGACAGACAGACAGACAGACAGACAGACAGACAGACAGACAGACAGACAGACAGACAGACAGACGGACAGACGGACAGACGGACAGACGGACAGACGGACAGACGGACAGACGGACAGACGGACAGACGGACAGACGGACAGACGGACAGACGGACAGACGGACAGACGGACAGACGGACAGACGGACAGACGGACAGACGGACAGACGGACAGACGGACAGACGGACAGACGGACAGACGGACAGACGGACAGACGGACAGACGGACAGACGGACAGACGGACAGACGGACAGACGGACAGACGGACAGACGGACAGACGGACAGACGGACAGACGGACAGACGGACAGACGGACAGACGGACAGACGGACAGACGGACAG
>CAUYVT010000034.1:7500-255000 GCA_963576565.1 Aspidapion aeneum
AGACAGACAGACAGACAGACAGACAGACAGACAGACAGACAGACAGACAGACAGACAGACAGACAGACAGACAGACAGACAGACAGACAGACAGACAGACAGACAGACAGACAGACAGACAGACAGACAGACAGACAGACAGACAGACAGACAGACAGACAGACAGACAGACAGACAGACAGACAGACAGACAGACAGACAGACAGACAGACAGACAGACAGACAGACAGACAGACAGACAGACAGACAGACAGACAGACAGACAGACAGACAGACAGACAGACAGACAGACAGACAGACAGACAGACAGACAGACAGACAGACAGACAGACAGACAGACAGACAGACAGACAGACAGACAGACAGACAGACAGACAGACAGACAGACAGACAGACAGACAGACAGACAGACAGACAGACAGACAGACAGACAGACAGACAGACAGACAGACAGACAGACAGACAGACAGACAGACAGACAGACAGACAGACAGACAGAGAGACAGACAGACAGACAGACAGACAGACAGACAGACAGACAGACAGACAGACAGACAGACAGACAGACAGACAGACAGACAGACAGACAGACAGACAGACAGACAGACAGACAGACAGAGAGACAGACAGACAGACAGACAGACAGAGAGACAGACAGACAGACAGACAGACAGACAGACAGACAGACAGACAGACAGACAGACAGACAGACAGACAGACAGACAGACAGACAGACAGACAGACAGACAGACGGACAGACGGACAGACGGACAGACGGACAGACGGACAGACGGACAGACGGACAGACGGACAGACGGACAGACGGACAGACGGACAGACGGACAGACGGACAGACGGACAGACGGACAGACGGACAGACGGACAGACGGACAGACGGACAGACGGACAGACGGACAGACGGACAGACGGACAGACGGACAGACGGACAGACGGACAGACGGACAGACGGACAGACGGACAGACGGACAGACGGACAGACGGACAGACGGACAGACGGACAGACGGACAGACGGACAGACGGACAGACGGACAGACGGACAGACGGACAGACGGACAGACGGACAGACGGACAGACGGACAGACGGACAGACGGACAGACGGACAGACGGACAGACGGACAGACGGACAGACGGACAGACGGACAGACGGACAGACGGACAGACGGACAGACGGACAGACGGACAGACGGACAGACGGACAGACGGACAGACGGACAGACGGACAGACGGACAGACGGACAGACGGACAGACGGACAGACGGACAGACGGACAGACGGACAGACGGACAGACGGACAGACGGACAGACGGACAGACGGACAGACGGACAGACGGACAGACGGACAGACGGACAGACGGACAGACGGACAGACGGACAGACGGACAGACGGACAGACGGACAGACGGACAGACGGACAGACGGACAGACGGACAGACGGACAGACGGACAGACGGACAGACGGACAGACGGACAGACGGACAGACGGACAGACGGACAGACGGACAGACGGACAGACGGACAGACGGACAGACGGACAGACGGACAGACGGACAGACGGACAGACGGACAGAGACGGACAGACGGACAGACGGACAGACGGACAGACGGACAGACGGACAGACGGACAGACGGACAGACGGACAGACGGACAGACGGACAGACGGACAGACGGACAGACGGACAGACGGACAGACGGACAGACGGACAGACGGACAGACGGACAGACGGACAGACGGACAGACGGACAGACGGACAGACGGACAGACGGACAGACGGACAGACGGACAGACGGACAGACGGACAGACGGACAGACGGACAGACGGACAGACGGACAGACGGACAGACGGACAGACGGACAGACGGACAGACGGACAGACGGACAGACGGACAGACGGACAGACGGACAGACGGACAGACGGACAGACGGACAGACGGACAGACGGACAGACGGACAGACGGACAGACGGACAGACGGACAGACGGACAGACGGACAGACGGACAGACGGACAGACGGACAGACGGACAGACGGACAGACGGACAGACGGACAGACGGACAGACGGACAGACGGACAGACGGACAGACGGACAGACGGACAGACGGACAGACGGACAGACGGACAGACGGACAGACGGACAGACGGACAGACGGACAGACGGACAGACGGACAGACGGACAGACGGACAGACGGACAGACGGACAGACGGACAGACGGACAGACGGACAGACGGACAGACGGACAGACGGACAGACGGACAGACGGACAGACGGACAGACGGACAGACGGACAGACGGACAGACGGACAGACGGACAGACGGACAGACGGACAGACGGACAGACGGACAGACGGACAGACGGACAGACGGACAGACGGACAGACGGACAGACGGACAGACGGACAGACGGACAGACGACAGACAGACGGACAGACGGACAGACGGACAGACGGACAGACGGACAGACGGACAGACGGACAGACGGACAGACGGACAGACGGACAGACGGACAGACGGACAGACGGACAGACGGACAGACGGACAGACGGACAGACGGACAGACGGACAGACGGACAGACGGACAGACGGACAGACGGACAGACGGACAGACGGACGGACGGACGGACGGACGGACGGACGGACGGACGGACGGACGGACGGACGGACGGACGGACGGACGGACGGACGGACGGACGGACGGACGGACGGACGGACGGACGGACGGACGGACGGACGGACGGACGGACGGACGGACGGACGGACGGACGGACGGACGGACGGACGGACGGACGGACGGACGGACGGACGGACGGACGGACGGACGGACGGACGGACGGACGGACGGACGGACGGACGGACGGACGGACGGACGGACGGACGGACGGACGGACGGACGGACGGACGGACGGACGGACGGACGGACGGACGGACGGACGGACGGACGGACGGACGGACGGACGGACGGACGGACGGACGGACGGACGGACGGACGGACGGACGGACGGACGGACGGACGGACGGACGGACGGACGGACGGACGGACGGACGGACGGACGGACGGACGGACAGACGGACAGACGGACAGACGGACAGACGGACAGACGGACAGACGGACAGACGGACAGACGGACAGACGGACAGACGGACAGACGGACAGACGGACAGACGGACAGACGGACAGACGGACAGACGACAGACGGACAGACAGACAGACAGACAGACAGACAGACAGACAGACAGACAGACAGACAGACAGACAGACAGACAGACAGACAGACAGACAGACAGACAGACAGACAGACAGACAGACAGACAGACAGACAGACAGACAGACAGACAGACAGACAGACAGACAGACAGACAGACAGACAGACAGACAGACAGACAGACAGACAGACAGACAGACAGACAGACAGGCAGGCAGACAGACAGACAGACAGACAGACAGACAGACAGACAGACAGACAGACAGACAGACAGACAGACAGACAGACAGACAGACAGACAGACAGACAGACAGACAGACAGACAGACAGACAGACAGACAGACAGACAGACAGACAGACAGACAGACAGACAGACAGACAGACAGACAGACAGACAGACAGACAGACAGACAGACAGACAGACAGACAGACAGACAGACAGACAGACAGACAGACAGACAGACAGACAGACAGACAGACAGACAGACAGACAGACAGACAGACAGACAGACAGACAGACAGACAGACAGACAGACAGACAGACAGACAGACAGACAGACAGACAGACAGACAGACAGACAGACAGACAGACAGACAGACAGACAGACAGACAGACAGACAGACAGACAGACAGACAGACAGACAGACAGACAGACAGACAGACAGACAGACAGACAGACAGACAGACAGACAGACAGACAGACAGACAGACAGACAGACAGACGGCGCAACAAAAAAGTTTCAAAGTCATCTGAAACGCAAAGATATATAAAATTTTTTGAAATCGGAGCAACTTTTTTTTTCTCGAAAAAATTAGGATCACCATAGCTCACACTACTAAATGTGTGAGCTAAAAATGCGTTATTATACAGGGTGTCTCAAAAAAAAGATATGACATAAACTTACATTTTTTCAAACGCACCCTGTATATTATTACATATTTGGATACCCCAAGTCATTTAAAGTATTTTTTGTCAAGCAATTTATAGGGTGTTCCATTTGGAAAATGTAAGTTTATGTCATATCTTTTTTTTTAAGACCCTGTATAATAACGCATTTTTTTTCTGAATCCCCTTTTTAAATAAAAATCGACATGTCCAAGCTTTTTTCTAAAAAAGTTACGATTTTCTCGGAAATTCGATATTTCCAGACTTTACGGACACGCTGTTTCCCGACTTTACGGACACACTGTATAACATACTATTATGTGGCCATTTTTAGCTCACACATATACTATAGTAGTGTGAGCTATGGTGATCCTAATTTTTTCGAGAAAAAAAAAGGTGCTCCGATTTCAAAAATTTTTATATATCTTTGCGTTTCAGATGATTTTGAAACTTTTTTGTTGCGCCGTCTGTCTGTCTGTCTGTCTGTCTGTCTGTCTGTCTGTCTGTCTGTCTGTCTGTATGTCTGTATGTCTGTATGTCTGTCTGTCTGTCTGTATGTCTGTAACGACCAACGCGCATAACTCAAAAACCGCTAGGCCGATTTTAATGAAATTTGGTACCTAGGCTGGGTCTTGCGTCGAGATGGTCCCATTTAAAAATGAACAAGATCCACCGAACAGAAACCAAATAAAAGGGGGGGGGGTAGATTTCAAAAATTAGAGTTTATGTGAAAATATGGCGTGTGTGGTATCAAACGAAAGGTAATTGAGTCTGCAGTTAAACAAAATACATTTTAATTTATTTAAAAAAAGGGTGGGGGTATATTTTAAAAATTAGAGTTTAAGTGAAAATATGGCGTGTGTGATATCAAACGAAAGGTAATTGAGTCCGGAGTTTAACAAAATACATTTTAGTTTTTTGTTTTTTTAAGGGTGGAGGTAGATTTCAAAAATTTGAGTTTAAGTCAAAACATGGCTTGTGTGGTATCAAACAAAAGGTAATTTAGTCTGGAGTTAAATAAAATATATTTCAGTTTTTAGTTATATTAGCTTACACGTACACTATAACTATAGTACCTAGTGTGAGCTTAGGGGCCCATATATTGGCAGAGTATTTTACTGGTCATTCACTGATAGTAAGTAAGATGGATTTTTGTGCAATGATGAGTCGTGCCTCAATCTATTTTAAAATGACTTTGGAAACAATAGTTTGAGGCTTGAAAAAGGAAAAATATATTCCGAAACGTTGCAAAAACTTGATAGTTTCTTTTTTTTTGGTCCTGTCCTCTAACCCACGAATAGTCAAATAGGAAATAATTTAAAAAAAATATATTTCGGTTGGTTTGGTTTCACACCATCTATATAGGGTCCCGGAAAAGAAGTCAGAAGAGTTTTTTATTTTCGATTTTTCTTGTTTTCGATATTTTGTATTTTCGATATTTTGTATTTTCGATATTTTGTTATTCGATATATTGTATTTTCGATATTTCGTAATCCGATAAATGTAGTTTCGACATTTTGTGGTTTCGATATTTTGTAGTTTTGATATTTTGTATGTTTTCGATATTTTGTAGTTTCGATATTTTGTGTTTTCGATATTTTGTGTTTCGATATTTTTTCGCTCGTCCGTATGTACAAACTTTAACGTAGTTCAAGCTAAAGTTTGAATCGGTTTCAAACCTAATTAAATCGCAAAAATGCTTTAAATATAAAATTTAATATTTCTTTTTAGTATCAAAACTTATTTCTATACAATAAAACGCAACTATAAAATAATTAAAATTTACTGAAGCCGTTGAATCTGTGGAGGCGATGCAGAGGATATGGAAATAAAAATATTAATTATTGTAGGCAAAAATCTAATTGTAAGAGTTTTGAAATAACACTTTCTTGAGCAGAGTTTTGCAAATTTAAAAAAAATATTTTTTGCATTTTTAAGAAGAAACTTAAATGCACCGCGCATTTAAAACCCCATTGCGATACGTTAAACGGTTCTATAGAAAATAATGTATCAAAAATGATTCAAAATTAGGTAATTTAGGCACTTTCTTGAGGGTTCAGGTTTAATTTTTTTTATTGGGGATTTAAATGCGCGCTGAAGAATTCTTTTCTCTACTAATTGGCAAAAGTTTTATAAAAAAATATTAAATACTTTTCCCATAAAAGTGTTACTACAAAACCCTTACAAGCTCATTATATGCCATACGTAGAGCTCCCTCTTAAGTGTACACGTAGAGCTTTCTAACATGGCAAAATGTTAAAGGAGGTTACTACACGCACAAACAAAATATTCCACAAATTCAACTTTATGGATAACAAATATCTTGGTCTGTATGTGTACCGATTTATTCTCAACCAGAGAGAGAGAGAGAGAGAGAGAGAGAACCAATACTTTAAAAAGTAACTATTACATTACAGGAATGTAAGTTTTTGTTTGAATTAATTACAACAAAAAAATAACTAATTATAAATTTCCTACTTGCCAAATCAAAAAACTTTTTAATAATTTACAAAATGTGAAAATGCTTAATTTAGGAGCCCTCTTCCTTAAATTCAGTACGAAACGTGTATTGCTTTAAATAATAAAAGCAAAATAGCTTTTTACAAATTTCATTATAATTGTAAAATAATTTTTCAATTATTTTAAAAACTTAATTAATTGCAATTACCAAAACACCGCATTTCAACTTATTGTTTTTTTTTTCAAAAGGAATGGCCCCTCCATTTAAAGGGCAAAAATAACATTTTAAAGGAGTAGTAAAACGTGACAAACACTGCAGACTAAAACCAGTAGAGGGGCAAGAGGTTTAGGGTTGTCGTATATCCCTACCCCCAAAAATGTGGTCCCCTATTCTGTTTCCTGGATAGTGTATGGTGACTTTTAGCAACTTGACTTCGTGAGCCGCCATCAGGAGATCGAACCCTTGAGCGGCATTTAAGCGCGACTTTAATAAAAGAGCAAGGTTATTGTGTAAGAAAAAATTATTAATAAATTGAATTTTTGTCGATTTAATATTTCCTGAGTAAAGCTAAAATAACGAAATAAATAATAATGATTTTTCTATTTCTTCGTCTTCTAAAAGTGGAAATCTTACTTTGATTGCTTCTGTTTAGTAATAAAAAGCTATTAATGAATTTTGAGTCACAGCGGCAAACGCTCCTGAATATGCGCGTCTTTGGTCCCTCACTGACTTCTTCCTTTCCATAAGTTCATCCTTTTTTATACGCTTTTCATAAAGGCTAAACGTTCGAAGTCGAGCACTGTATACATATTTTATAACCAGATTTTAAAGTCTGGTTCAAATAGGCAAAAAATAGGCAAAACAATTCACAAATATAACTAATTTGTTTTATTGCTTTTTGGCTTATACTTCCACGTTTTTTTTTTAAAACATCAGCACAAATAATAGGAAATTAACTGTATTTTAAACATTTGTAGAATACTGAACTATACTCTACTAAAAACAGCAAATAGCTATTGGGAGCCTGTTGTTAATTAGTCAAGTTAATGTGGCTTGATTTCAATGTTTATTTTTTGACGACAAATTTTGGTATTTCACCGTTAGCATTTGTTTAGGTTTCGCAAAATTCCGCTGTACTTTTATCAACCGCGATTTTTGAAATCAAAGATGTTAAGGGAAATTTTCAGACTGTTAGGGGAGTTTTGGATAGTGGGTCGCAGCTCTATTTTTATCCTTGAAATGTGCAAGTAAATTAGGGTTACCCCGCGTATACGTGACTACTGAAGTCCAGGGGATTGGTGATAGGCATTTACAGTCAAAATTGGGTTCTGTAAATTTAATTATCAGGCCTTGTAATGACTCGCAAACTTTATCGGTTAATACTATAATTTTGCCGCAAATATGCTCCTCAGTTCCTAGCAGTGAGATTAAAATAAATGACTGGAAGTTAGTTAAAAATTTGAATCTCGCGGACCCGAACTTTTATAGACCGGAAGCTATTGACATTTTAATCGGAGCTGATTTGTTTCCTTATATAATTCCAGATGGACGAATTTTTGGAAATAATCAGGAACTGATTGCGCTAAATACCATTTTTGGATATATTTTAATGGGAAAAGTTAATTCTTTCGCTACGCAGCAAATTTCACAATCATTTTTTTGTCAAATTTCAAATAAAATGCTAAATGATTCGCTTATAAAATTTTGGGAAATAGAAAACATCCCTGAAACGAAACGTATTCTTTTACCTCAAGATGATATGTGTGAAAAAATAATTCAATATACGGTATATCGTAATGATGAAGGACGCTATATGGTAACTCTTCCTTTTCGCGATAATATAGAACCGATTTTTCCAAATAGTCGTGATTTTGCGCTAAAGAGGTTTCTCTCGCTAGAAAGAAGGTTAATAAAAATGCCGGAAACTTATGAAAAATATTCCGATTTTATGGAAGAATATTTAACACTTGATCACATGGAATTAATCGAAAACCGGGAAGTTACAGAAAAAAGTTATTACATTCCTCATCATCATATTGAACGCCGTGAAAGCTTCCCAACTAAGCTTCGAGTGGTTTTTAATGCGAGTACAGTTATGCAATCAAATAACCAAAACCTCTCCTTAAATGATACACTTTACGCTGGTCCTAAATTGCAAAAGAACATTTGCAGCATTTTACTTAATTTTCGATTACACGAAGTAGCTCTTTGTTGCGACATTTCTAAAATGTTTCGTGGAATCTTAATTGCACCTCAGCACCAGGATTATCAAAGAATCCTGTGGCGTTCTAATAACTCTAAACCTATTCGCGATTATCTTCTAAAAACTGTGACATACGGTACTACCCCCGCTCCTTATTTAGCTCTTAGAGTTTTACAGCAATTGGCTGAAGATGAAAAACAAAATTTTCCTCGCGCTTCTCAAGTCTTAATGTCTGACAATTTTGTCGATGACTTTGTAACTGGCGCTAGCTCTGTACCAGAAGCTATTTCGCTTCAAAAAGAGCTATCTTGTTTGCTTAACTCTGGAGGCTTTAAGCTTCATAAATGGGCTAGTAATAACAAAAAAGTTTTAGAACACTTGTCTGTACCCGATTTAAACCCAACCGCGCTTTCTTTAGATACGGACGAGACCACTAAAATTTTAGGTCTTAGATGGCAGCCTTGTTCTGATTATTTTTCTTACTCGGTAGAACCGTCGCGAATGTACCAAACGCAATATACTTTCTGAAATTTTTTGACATATGACCCTTTAGGTTGGCTCGCGCCAGTAACCATGTTAATAAAATGTCTAATTCAAGAATTTTGGAAACTTAAATTAGACTGGGATTCCGAAGCACCTGTTGAAATTATTTGACTTTGAGAACGTTATAAATGGGAACTACCCTTACTCAAAGATTTTCGTTTGCCTAGATTTATAAATATTAGCTCACACTACTACTATATAAGTAGTGTGAGCTATGGTGATCCTAATTTTTCGAGAAAAAAAAAGTTGCTCCGATTTCAAAAATTTTTATATATCTTTTCGTTTCAGATGATTTTGAAACTTTTTTTTTTGCTGTCTGTCTGTCTGTCTGTCTGTCTGTATGTCTGTCTGTCTGTCTGTATGTCTGTCTGTAACGACCAACCCGCATAACTCAAAAACCGCTTGTCCGATTTTAATGAAATTTGGTACCTAAGTTGGGTCTTGGGCCGTGATGGTCCCATTTAAAAATGAACAAAATCCACCGAACGCAAGCCAAATAAAATGGTGGGGGTAGATTCCGAAAATTAGAGTTTATGTGAAAATATGGCGTGTGTGATATCAAACGAAAGGTAATTAAGTCTGGAGTTAAACAAAATGAATTTTAGTTTATTAAAAAAAAAGGGTGGGGGTAGATGTCAAAAATTAGAGTTTAAGTGAAAATATGGCGTGTGTGATATCAAACGAAAGGTAATTGAGTCTGGAGTTAAACAAAATACATTTTAGTTTTTTTTAAAGGGTGGGGGTAGATTTAAAAAATTTGAGTTTAAGTCAAAACATGGCTTGTGTGGTATCAAACGAAAGGTAATTGAGTCTGGAGTTGAATAAAATATATTTCAGTTTTTGATTATATTAGCTCACACTATAACTATAGTACCTAGTGTGAGCTTAGGTGCCCATAGATTGGCAGAGTATTTTTTCTGGTAATGCACGCATTGAAATAATCGCATTTTCGGACGCTAGTAATAAAGCTTATGCCGGAATAGTATATTTACAAAAATGAAATATCAGTTTACCTTTTATGCTCTAAAACTTGAGTTGCTCCTCTCAAATTTCTCAAAAAATCTTGTAGCTGATTTAGTTCACTTTGTTTTAACCACTTTTGAGTCCCGCTTGAAAATACATCAAGTTTTTGCTGTTAGTGACTCACAAGTAGCATTTTCTTGGATAAGAGCGCACCCTTCTAGGTGGAAAACGTTCGTTCAAAATCGTGTTACACAAATTCAAGATAAAGTACCACCCAAAAATTGGTCATACATCTCAACGTCACAAAACACCGCAGATGTTGCTTCAAGAGGATTTTATCCCAGTGAACTAATTAATCACAAATTATTTTTTAACGGCCCTGATTTTTTGAGACAATCTTATGAATACTGGCCTAAAGACTGTGAACAAAATGACTCTCCTGAAACTCTTTTAGAGGAGAAATCATTGCCTAATTTAACTTTAATAGCAACGCAAAATACAGCTCCTAATTTTTTGGACACGCTTTTAATGGAAAACTCTAATTTTTCTAAAATGTGTAGAGTTTTAGCCTATATTTTACGCTTTTTAAATAATAAATTTTTCTTAAAATCGCCTCATTTAAAAATTAATGAAGATTTTCTGACATTTGTTGAAATAACAAACGCAATTCATTTACTCATAAAAAATGAACAGTCAATTTATTTCTCAAAAGAAATTCACGCTTTAAAAAACAACTTAAAACTAAATAAATCAATGAAAAAATTAAATGTATTTTTAGATCCTCACGATTTAATCAGAGTAGGGGGCAGATTGCATCACTCCTCTCTGCAATATGACAAGAAACATCAAATTTTTTTACCACGCAAGAGTAAACTCACCCTCATGATTATCGAACATTTCCATATAAAATATCTTCATGCAGGAGTGAGGACGGTACATTTTTTGCTTAGTCAATTGTACTGGATCATTGCCGCAAAACGCGAAATTGCACATATTTTATCAAAATGTATAATATGTTTTAAATGCAATCCTAAGTCGGTTCAGCCTATGATGGGTTCATTACCGTTTCCCCGCGTATCTCAGTTGAGAGCATTTTTGCACACCGGTGTTGACTACGGAGGTCAAATAAATATAGTCATGAGTCGACATCGTGGAAATCGTACTACGAAGGCTGACATATGTCTGTTTGTTTGCCTAAGTACTAAGTACATTCATATAGAAATAGCAAGCGATTTGACCGCTGATTGTTTTATTGCTGCGCTTCGCAGATTTGTTGCGCGCCGAAACTACGTATCCGATCTGTATAGTGATAATGCAACTAACTTTTTCTCAGCTAACCGCAAGCTTTTACAGCTCGATTCTACTCGTCCCATTAAATGGCATTTTATCCCGAGTAATAGTCCAAATTTTGGAGGACTGTGGGAGTCAGGATTCAAGTCAGTTAAAAAACACTTGATCCGCTTAATAGGACATCAAATATTAACTTTCGAAGAACTATACACTGTAACTTGTCAAATCGAAGCTATTTTAAACTCGCGTCCTCTCACTGAAATTTCTAGCGATACAAATGATATTTCCGCGCTGACCCCAGGTCACTTTTTATCTCTGGAACCGCTAAGTGCCGTTCCTGACGCAAATTTTATTGATCTTAAAATAAATCGTCTCACGCGTTGGCAGCTCCTCCAACGAATTCACCAAGATTTTTGGAGACGCTGGCAACAAGAGTATCTCCATAATCTACAACAAAGGAGTAAGTGGTTGGAACCCACTTCAACTCCTGAAGTTGGACGCTTAGTTATAATTAAAAACGATTTATTACCGCCCCTTCAGTGGCAACTCGGCAGAGTGGTTGAAATTTTTCCCGGTAAGGATGGGATAAATCGAGTAGCCTCTGTCAAAACCAAGGATAGTTTGTTAAAGAGACCAATCTCTAAACTGTGTCCTTTACCTATTGGCCCCTTGGAAAATGCATAGCATTTTCGGCCGCCAGTATGTTTCGGTTTCGCAAAAAAACCTATTTTTCTTTTAATCTAATTTTTATTATTTTTTCAGAACATTTTATTTTTATTTTTAAAACTCATATTTTGGTTACAATTAGGTATAATTGAGTTGTAGTTTTACTCAATAGGTTAAGTTAATTTTAAGGCTTACAAACTAGCTATAAACTATCAGTTTGGCATAGGTTAATATTTAAATTCCAAACGCATTTAATAATATATTTCTAATTTTAATTCAATCCTCATATTACTACCGCCCTCTGCATATTTTAATTTAAAGCGCGTCTTTATTCTTTTTAATAAAATTAGAATTCTAAATTCTTTTTATCAGAAGTGATGCGATTTTCCTATAGAGGGCGAAGAAACACGCCGCAAAAACAAGACAGAACCTAAAAAGTCTGTCGCCATTCACACACGCTCTCGATCGGAATATTTTGAACGATCAACGCTTTTATAAAAAATGGTGAACTCTAAAAACCATTAAATTCCTCTAAAACTCCAAACATTGAAACTCGGGAGTGCTGGACCGCTATAGAAGACTTCTGGCGAATCTGGTGCACCAGTTGGAAGAGACCAAGACATCACCGGTAAGTCCCTCTCCTATAAGATCGCATCATTAATATTTTTCTATTATTTCGCTCTTAAATAATCATCATATTCCAATATTATTTTTATGTCTCAATTAAATTTCACTTCAGAAAGGTACGATTTCGCGTGCGTTCGTATACCCTACAAATGAAAGCGGAGGACTTGTTTAAATACAGTCCACTAGGTAATCCAATTTTTTGAGCTATCGGAGTGAGACAGCATTATTCAAAAATAAACTTGTAAAGTTCATATAAATATCAAAAAGTTAAAAAACTAAAATTTTTAGTAAAAATCAATATACTTATATTATAACTAAATCATATGTCACAAACATAATTGGAAATAAAAAATAATGTTAATACAAATAAAAACAAACAACTCGTTAAAAGATAAGTATATAAATAAAAAATAATATATAATAATATCATATAATTATTAACTATTTCGGCTTTCGGCTAAATCGCTACAAAAACACCCATCAAAATCACATGTTTGCACTTTTTTGAGTTAGACGAATCCCAGGGACGAACATTTTATGTCCATTTTACGTCGGCACGTCCTGGGACCAATAAAGTACCTACTATGTAAGTACAATTGTGTACGTACATAGTTCGTCCATTAGCTACGTACATTTTACGTCGGTCCTTCTCGAGACCAATAAGGTACGAACAATTTACGTACAAATATTTACGTACATCAGCTACGTACATAGTACGTACATTTTACGTTCATTTTAGAGATGCGCTTCAGAAAATTTAACAACGGAATTTAGTAATAGATGGCGTACACTAGTTAACATTTAACGGCATTGTTAGACATATATTTCGTCAATATTAAATCAAGCAAAACAAACATAATCAAACCTGTGGAGACTACGAGTCTCGAGGTAAAACTGGAAGATCCACTCTAAAGTAGGAATGTTCAGGTAGCTGGAATATTTTAAATGATACCTAGTCCTAATACCTCACTTGGCTAAAGTTACATCCCTACGACGTACAAGACGTAGGCCAACGTACTATGTACGTACACTACGTCGCAAAGTTACGTACTATGTATGTACATAGTACGTACTTGTGCTGTCTGGGATTTGAAATGTAGCGGTTTGGTCAAATAAACGAATATTTAAATGGAGTGTGGTACATACAAAAAACAACAGTTTCTTGAATTTGCATTATATTCAAGAACTTTTTTGACATTTTAAAAAGTCAATTTTCAAAATCTACGAACTTTGTGTTTAATTTGAAAATTTATAAAAACCCAAGATGGCGGACAATCAATTTATAAAAATAAGTATTTTTGACTTCACATTAGGTATTATGTGCGCCACTACACTTAAAAATAAATTTTGTGTGAAAATCATTCCTTTTCTCATGCGAAGTGATACTTTTTGCGATTGAATAAGAACTAAAATTGATACGAAATGTTCTTCAGTTTGCACCACTGCAGCACTAGAAAAAAATTTAACTTTAACCTAAAAAATTACCTTCCTAGCCCATAGAGGTGGGGAGGGTTATGATACGCAGTGAGCAATTATTAAAATCGGTCCAGTCATTAATTTTCTATACTTCGATCCACTGGGCGGCGTGGTGTAGCTCTTAAGACGCGTATTCATTGGAGGCGGAATTCACCTGCCTCGCTGCGAGGCGAAATGTACATACGTATGTGTACATGCCTTAAAGGCGCGGCCAACAGCAATCGATTGTACGACGCATGCACCGACGGCATGAGGGCGCCATCCGAATAAAGTCGGTACTTCAAAGGAAAACTCGGTTGTATATGGGCGGCAATTTCGTCCCAGTTGCCTCGTTTCGTGGTGCAGCAGTTTTGTGTTGTTTGGTTTTGTAAAAATTGTAGACGTAGACGAAAAGAGTTAATTGTGGCTACATAAATCAAAAATTAATAATTGGGAAAGTGTAAAAACTCTCATATTTATCAATTCTTTGGTAA
Source organism: Aspidapion aeneum (assembly GCA_963576565.1). Taxonomy (NCBI): domain Eukaryota; kingdom Metazoa; phylum Arthropoda; class Insecta; order Coleoptera; family Brentidae; genus Aspidapion; species Aspidapion aeneum. Next base: position 22,314 of record CAUYVT010000034.1, read on the forward strand.
AAAAGTAATAAACTATATTACAACACGGTCAAAAAAAGGATACAAGCAGGAAACTCAGTGAGTTTTTAATGAGGAAGTAGCAGTGTGCTAAAAAAATGGAAAGCTTGAGGGACTCGCGACGCCGACGCACAATGCGGACTCCTGTGGGCAATATTCGAAAAACTGAGGTTACATTTTAAAAGTTTAAATATTGCAAAAGTATAGATAAATGTCCAGTTTATCTGTAATCATAACCTATTTTTTAGTCACACTTGCGAAAGTGAACAAAAGAAATAGTTAAAGTCGTTATTTTAAAACAGGTACAAAAAAATCGTATAAAATACCTATCAGAAAATAATTTTACTGGTTCTGCATTTAAATATAAAAAAAATTCTATAAGTATTACTGTGATATATATTTACTCTACTTGTTTAAATAAAATTTTGTTAAATTGACGTCTCGCTTTTAAAATAATTTAATTAAAACTGTTATGCTGACAAAAAAAATATGTTTTAAATTTTATTAAGGTTATAAAAAATTGCAAAGATTTACAAGGTCTGGCATATATCCTAAATATTTGTCCCATGAATTAGCAAAAAGGTAGCATACATATTTTTTGCAATGCAACTGGCTGCTACTAAGGGTACTGTAGTTTTTTAAATAATATATTTCAATCCTAATAATTTATAACACATTGGTCACCACCCCGGTTGAGAGGCTTCACATCATCTCCTGTTTAGGTATACCCTTAAAACCGTCTTGCCGCCATTTGGACAAATATAAAATTGTGACAGCTCTCATCAATGTCAAAAATGGCGGCAGCAAGGTGTCAAAAATGGCACTAAATCTGGAGAAGATATGAGGCTTATTATTCGGTGATGGCGAGTGGTTATAGGTGATAATAAATTTAAAAAAATTCCCAAAATATTTATGGTACTAAGTCACCTTATACTACTGTGAGCCAAATGGAAAATTAAATATTTTAGAATCGCATATCGTATTGGCGGTTTTTTGTCAATGAGAACACACAAAAACAATAATTTGAGGTAGTCAATAAAATTATAAAAATACTGCTATCAGTCTTAAAATATATATGCCAAACATTTTTCTGGTGTTTGTGTGGGCGAATATTTTTGAAAAAAATTGTTTTTTGCACTTTGGAGATCAAAAGTGCGCTTTTTATCACAAATTTTAGGGATAAAGTATAAAAGGGATAAAAAGTGACGTTCAAAGATAAAACGTAAAAATGGGAAGTCTGTTTTTCTTGCAAAATAATTTTAATAAAAACGGGGCCCAAAAATGACTAAAGTATCTTTTGAGCACTCGGCGAACTGTAGCTACATACAATATTTTCTTCTCGGGATAAAAGTGCCACTTAAGTCCCTAAGAAGATAATATACTATTTTATCACTTTTTTTTTTACTTTTAGGGCGCATAAGCATAAAACATTCAGACTTGTTAAATGAGTGGCCTCTCACGAAAATCTGAATGTGTTAAATATTTCCAAAAAATTCAACCCTTGTTGAGTTTAGAAGAATGTTCTGACAAAAATAACCAAATTCTAAATTAGGCATCATTAAATGTTTGCAAAAGTCTCAGTCTCAAATGGAAGCTATCGGGACGAAACAAAATTTATTTTCAAAACCGCTATGGTTTGTATAAAGATATTATATCTGAGAAATTTTGTTATAAAACGGATTCAGAAAAATCAAAAAATACAGATTCGGAAACAGAGGCCGTACCCGGACCGAGTCGTGGACGGCCTAAAACGGCTTTCTTAGAATCATCTTTAAGAACAAAAAAACTGAGGGTGCAATGTGTGTGTGTATGGTAAAAATAATTATTTTGGGGTTAGCCCCCCCAAGCCTTCCTAACTACGCCCATGAATCCGAATAAAAAAAATAATTTTAGATTAATTTCTAACACAAAAGTAAATTGTTTTATATTTTCAACGTAACTGTAGGTTAAACTGAATGTACTTTAATTTATTTTTTTAATATTTTAAATAATATATATATATATATATATATATATATATATATATATATATATTTTTTTTTTTTTTAAGTTTTACTTATTTTAACCTTTAGACTACGCCTTATCACATACCCTATAAAAAAATTAACTTTTTTGAAAAACAACAGAGATATTGATTATTGTCCAAAAACCCTATTTTTGTCCGCATTGTGCGACGACGAGAAAAAACGAGAATGATGCAAAGGTACTGCAAGCTAGTGTTTGAATCGCCAGTTGCCAAATATCTAAGTGTTATAGCTAAAGCTTCTTCGACAGGCGCGTGCCAAACGGCCCCGCGGACCCCGCCACGCGGGAGGGCCACCGGTATAGTGGGGGCCCCCGCTGTGTTTTTTAACTATTAGATAATCATATTGTGTATAAATATTTACTATAATGGGTTATTGTTGGAAAATTAAATAGTGCCTCAAAAAAAAGTTCGCGGGGGAGCCTCCAAAAAATTTGACACGCTACTGTTCTTCGATACGGCTGTCACAGGTTTCCGAAAATCAGTATTTTGTGTTTTGTTTTGAATTGATTCCAATAACAAATGGAAGTCTGCAGAAGACATTCTCGTGAAGTTGCGAAAATGGCAATTTTCTTTCTGTTCGAGCATGCTATTTAAGAATTACTGACTTTTGGTGGTCAGTCTATTTCGATAAAGGAATGTCGTCCACCAAGGTTTTTTTCATTAACCCAGCTATTACTGTAAATGCAGCACTGGTCACTTTACACGGTCCGGGTCCTGTATATTTTGTTCGAATACTGTCTCGACGTTCGCCGCACGGGTGGATCGCTGCCTCGTTTGTTGCCACGATGAGCTTGTTTCGCAAACTTAATTTTAAAGAACGAGGCAGTCCTTCGGCCTCGCAGCGAGGTATACGGATTATTGTTCAAGTGAATAACTGCCTTTATGTTTGCTCCAGACAGAGTCTTTAAACTTGTTTTTTCTTGTATCTTAAGTGGGTGCACTTTCCTTTAAATAAATATCACGTTTTAATATAAGGCTAAGTAGTGTAATTAAAATAAAGATAATTAAATATCAAAGGTTCCAAACCAAACCTGACACATAAAAAGTTAAGAGTCTCGATATTCCGTGCACTGCTGTTGCTTTTAGGATAAAAGCTTATATTTTATGACCATAACAGACTCTATTGTAACATTACTAGTTGGTTATTAGAATGACAAAATTAAAATATATTGGAATTTTTCATCCATTCACCACAGAACAGACAGTGGTGCACTAAGGAAAGTGTCTTCATGGGGGGAGCGAGGCCTCATAATGTAGTATTTTATGCTATTTTATCTTTTTAAACATGAAATAGGTAGAAAAGATCTAAAGAAATATTTAGTTTAGGGGGGCCAGAGAATGAATTGGTATTTACAAGTTTTTTGAGAAAACTTATGATTTTTGAGAAAAAATGTTTAATTAAAAAAAATTGTGTGTGCTTAAGACCACACCGCAGAAGTGTAAACTTCAACAAGGCGAAATTAATAATACTGGCCTTCATCTGCATCAGCATATCGCTCGCTGAATGTTCCTCTCACAGTTAGTCGACTCGAGCCGATCTCACCCGAATGAGCGTTACATAGCCGAGCCTGACGGCTTAGTCCAATTCAGTACCCACAAAAACTGCGAAACGCGCCTAAAGAAGTTTACACTTCAAAAATCACTTTACTTTTAAGAAACTACCTATTGGACACCCTGTAGGGGTGTTATTTTTAGGACGATATAGATAAGCAATACTTCAAATTAAAGGCCACATCCTGTGCTTTCAATTCTTACGGGTGTTTTTTGCAGAAATTAATAAAAATATTACGTTTTTAGACTTAATTTTGGGGTTGCTGAGATGGTTAAAATATGCTCAAAAATGCAAAAATTAGTGGATTAAAAAGACCAAAGTAAAACTAACCGAGTTTTCATTTTTTGAAAAAGCCATTTCCCACCCCCTTAGAGGGGGTGCAGTGTGGTTCTGCGCCATTTGCCAGATCTCCACCATAGTAAATTCGTGTTCTACGATTTTTTATGAAAGTTTTGACGTATCACACAAAATTGTATCACAAATAAGCCAGCGGGAACGAAAAATGGCCTATTTCAAACCTGACTATAAAGGAAATATCGAAGAAATCCTAATTTTTCGAAATATAGCCGCTATTTAGTTTTGAAGGGGCAGGTATTAATTTTTTTTCCAGTTTTAAATTGAGTTGGTCCCGCTTAAAGTAAATCCATCAAAACTAATTTAGTTTCTGCTTCTAACTGTGAAAGCCGCCATCTTGGATTCTGAAGTCGGAAAACCGGGATCCTAGAATAAAAATTTAGCTTTGGTGTTAGGTACCACCATGCCAAATATAAAAAATTATACACTTTTTGAAGCTTTTTCTTAAGATGCCCGTCTCATCCCTATTTCTGAGATAAATTACACAATTGCAGTGTTGGAAATTATCCATATGATGCTTTTTCAACCAGGTCATCCAGGGAGAAACTGGTAGCATTAGAGGAATTTTTGTTTTTTCTAGTAAATTCTTCATCGAATTTGGGGGTGCTGACTTTTTTTCTTTTTTTGAAATTTGCCTTATTTTGGGTTTTATCAAACATTTTAGAAATTAATTTTTTTGAAATTTGGCAACGATGCGTGTTTGTACTCCCCTATTTTCTCCTCCACAGCTTTATTCTAAAATATGCACATTTTTCTATGGGTTTTTCGCATTTTGCCATCGTTTTAGACCATATTTTCAAAATCGGAAAAAAGTCAGCACCCCGCAATTCTTTTGTTTATTATCTAACACAACAAAAAAATAAGTTATAATTGGTTTCTATCATATGACTTGATCGCCCAAATTTTGAAATTGCATGGGTTTTTTTGTAAATTTATTTTGATCACGTGATCGTCGATTCACGAACTGCGAAAAAGGAAGATGAAAGAGAGAGACGTGGTCTGTCGTGCAAAGCAGAAACCTAGTGAGTCGAAAACTAGTGTTTTGGGAAATAGAGTTTGAAGTTTATTTAACTACATACTAACCATAGTTTATTTAACTACATAGTAACTACATTCAACTTCCTTGTTTTCTAAGATAGCCACATTCTAGAAAAACTCTCTGGTGCCGTTTTTTACGGTTATTTCAATGATATAAAAATCTCATTTTCGAGTAAGTCGAGTTACTACTAGGTTTTTGCTTTGCACGCCAGCGGTACTTTCTGATAGAAATCTGTAATTTTTTCTTAATTCTTAATTTAGTTTTGACATCAATTACACAGCGGCGCTGTTAAACAGGACAGCTGTTTTTGACTTTTCCAGTAAAAACAAATATTTCTAACCCAAGAAAAATAAAACACTAAATAAAAATTGATTTAAACATTTAAACGAAAAGTACAGGCTGCTTTCTTTTTTACAAACGCAAATACTGGTACCTGTGAATAAAAAATTCTACGAACCACAATATAGCTGGCAAAACGCGGTTTTCAAATTTAGATTGAGAAAGTACATTCCCGAAGTAGTATCAAAGTTTGTCACAATTTTTGAGAAAATAACATAGTACATATACCTCAAAAGCGACAGCAGCTAGTTGTTTTCACAAATAAATTGAAAATTTCATTTTCAACAAAAATAAATTTACCTCAACACCCAGAATGACTAGGTCTTTTCCTATGGATAGCTGTACATGCCTCCTGGCGAAAATTTGTTTTTTAAATAAGACAATTTGTAGTATTACCAGAGACAATATAAGAAAGAAAATAAAAAAGTCAGGGTGCAAGCATAATATAGATGTGGGGACATGCATTTTTGTAAACGATAAGGTAAAGTTTTGACCAATTGTATGTGTACTGCCTTCAATAAGAATCTTCTTTTTTATGCTATTATTGGAGACAACATATAAGAAACAAAATAAAAAAAACTATAACTTAAAACATGTATAAAAAAATCTACTTTACCCAGTGACTCCTATCCCTCGATAGCCAGCTCTTAGATCAATAAACAATGCCCCCATATAATAAACAAAGATACCAGGAAATGATGTAACTCTATATTCATAAAAATTCTACTATACCTATTAGGGACATTTTGAACTTTGACAATTGTTATCGTTATAGTTGTTGTGTAGGTATCACAACTTATCGTTATAGTTGTTGTGTAGGTATCACAACTTAGGTTGAATTACTTTATTTGCCTGACTATTTTTGCACTTACCTTTAGTAGAATCTTCTTTAATTAAAGAATAATACTTTTAAACTCATTTTTCTTTAAAAAATACCAAAATGCACAAACTTGACTGTGGTTAATAAGCACTTCATTATAATTGTTGGGATTTTTATTGTTACTTAGTAGTTATTTACTTTTTCATCACATTTATGTCTAACAACTGACCTCAAAGTGTGTAAAGTTTGGTAGTTTTTTTAATAAAAATAAGCTTAAAAGTATTATTTTTTAATTGAGGAGGATTCTACCAATAGTAAGTGTAAAAATGGCCAGGAAAACAAAGCCAAATTAGTCAGGTTGTGAAACCTTAAAAATAACTATAACAATAACAGTTGTGAAAATTTTTACAGTTTTAAAATGTCCTTATTATCTCTGTCTTTCCAACTAAAAATATAATGGGTAGATGTAAACTCCAGTTCAAAACAATTGAGACAAAATTTACTGACAGTTTAATGAGTCCGACATTTAAATGTTAATTGTAATGTTACATTTGTCAATAAAAAGTGTCTCAATTATTTTGCATTGGAGTTTTATGTACCTATGAGAACTTTCTTGGTGTGTTCATTGAACATTTTTTAAAACAACCTGTTCTACATTTATAGATCGTTTTTGACAAAGCATGTTAAAAGTTATCAGGTAGGATATTTCAGTTCAAACCACATTTTAGGTTAATTTAGATCAAGTTTGGATCAGGGTGTTTATTCTTGATTGTCTGTACCGTGAGGTGAGTGCTCACCTTGTGGATTCATTTCCCCGTGTAATAAGGTGGTGAAATCATTTCAAGTTCACCCGTGAAAGTGAACTTTTCACTCACCTCACCTCACAGAAAGTAGAGAATAACCATCCCGATCTGATAAAACTCACCCTTCAATTTGTTTTTTTTTTAAACAAGGCAAAAACAGATTTTATTGTTTGCAGAGGAGTTTTGTGTTTCTCTCAGAACAGTATCAACAACCAATAAAAACATTTTTATTAAAAAAAGAAAACCCGAGAGAAAACCATATTCTTACCTACTGCATATTTATGTTTTCTTGGAACATAGATTTCTTCAAAAATATTATCTTTTAACAGAAACACTTTCTAAAAGAAAAACAGGTAATATTTTTTTAAGAAAATGTCAATTTTTTTTTTAATTAAAAAAAGTTTTTAAACAATTTCTAATTGAAGAAAATATTTTGGGACAATTTCCTTCCCCTCCTTCAAACAAATTTTAGAAACTTTATAGTAGTACATAATTTGACATAGGTGCAGAGGTGCACTATAAATGAAGCTCAGAAAAATTACTTTTACATTTATTTATTGTTTAAAAATATTTATTATTCTATTGCTACAAATAACAAATATATTGCTGCCGATTAATTGTTTTTTTTTTAAATAAATTACAGCATAGTAATAAAAATAGAAAACTTCTTAACAGGAGCTTGAAAAAAAATTATTAGAAAATATCTGAAAATACACTCTACTACAGTTTTAAAAAACAACCAATTATTTTTTATTTAGCAAAACTATTTTCTAACATTTAAATTTACAGCCTACTCAGTTATTATTATTATAAATTTACATTCTATATTCTTATAAATAAACTCTAAAATAGTTCTATAATCAAATTCAAAATAATTGAGACACTTTTTATTGACTGTTTGACAGATGTGGCATTATTAATAATCTTTAAATGTCAGACTCGTCATACTGTTAGTAAATGTTGTCTCAATTTTTTTGAATTGGAGTATATAGAGCATACACATACAAACAGTTAGGTTAGGTTAAATTTTCTATATTATAAAAAACAAATGTTTTCTTAAAAAAAAACCTATTCTTTATAGAAAACTAATTTTCAATAATATAAGTAAGATTCAAAACAAATTTTCTTACAAAAGATTCAAACATAATAATATAATATATGGTCGTTGGTTTACTGAAAACTGATTTGTGTTCAAAATAAAATTTTACAGGAAAGACAAAAAATGCCATTTATAAGCTGTCTGGATCCTTTTTTTATCCTTGCTTCAATTAACGTTATTATTACATTTTTTTGCAAATAATTTTATATAGGATATCCATTATGACTAGGGCTAATTGATTATGCAAAAAACTTATTTTTGAAACAAATGTCACATATCAGGTTTCATCGAACCAACGACGATGTACTAGTAGCTCCTGTAATTTGTTGCGGAAATTTTAAACTGTTGATTTTGAGTACCTGATTTCTTATGGAGTGTGAACTTGTATTGCACTTAGTAAATCCTAATATTCAACCACCATCATTATTTCTGAAAAAAGAAATTTATCAAGAAAATAAAAAGCACATTATACACGAAATTATAAAACTGGCACTTTTTGCAAAGCAATTCATCAAATTGTAGAGAAAAAAATCCCCAAGATAATAATAATACAGATGTATTTCACTGTTTTTTATTTATAATCTATATTTCAATATATGTTTAGCAATTTCGGTTAGTACAGTAATTTGCTTAAAGCAATAAAAAATACTCTGCCAATATATGGGCCCCTAAGCTCACACTAGGTACTATAGTTATAGTGTACGTGTGAGCTAATATAACTAAAAACTGAAATATATTTTATTCAACTCCAGACTAAATTACGTTTTCTTTGATACTACACAAGCCATTTTTTTACTTAAACTCAAATTTTTGGAATCTACCCCCACCCTTAAGAAAAACAAAAAACTAAAATGTATTTTGTTAAACTCCGGACTCAATTACCTTTTCTTTGATATCACACATGCCATATTTTCACTTAAACTCTAATTTTTAAAATATACCCCCACCCTTTTTTTTTAAATAAATTAAAATGTATTTTGTTTAACTGCAGACTCAATTACCATTCGTTTGATATCACACACGCCATATTTTCACATAAACTCTAATTTTTGAAATCTACCCCCACCCTTTTATTTGGTTTGTGTTCGGTGGATTTTGTTCATTTTTAAGTGGGACCATCTCGACGCAAGACCCAGCCTAGGTACCAAATTTCATTAAAATCGGCCAAGCAGTTTTTGAGTTATGCGCGTTGGTCGTTACAGACAGACAGACAGACATACAGACATACAGACATACAGACATACAGACATACAGACATACAGACATACAGACATACAGACATACAGACATACAGACATACAGACATACAGACATACAGACATACAGACATACAGACATACAGACATACAGACATACAGACATACAGACATACAGACATACAGACATACAGACATACAGACATACAGACATACAGACATACAGACATACAGACATACAGACATACAGACATACAGACATACAGACATACAGACATACAGACATACAGACATACAGACATACAGACATACAGACAGACAGACGGCGCAACAAAAAAGTTTCAAAATCATCTGAAACGCAAAGATATATAAAAAATTTTGAAATCGGAGCAACTTTTTTTTTCTCCAAAAAATTAGGATCACCATAGCTCACACTACTATAGTATAGTATATGTGTGAGCTAAAAATAATATTAAATGTATCTTTTAATATACAGGCCGTTTCAACAAAAACTTAACAGAGGCCTTTTGGGGCACTTCAAAAATCCACGAACATGTGGATTTTGTTTGCAAGGGGACCCGTTTTGGCTATCATGCATTCCCTCCGAGGAGTATGCTTTACTAATATATTTTGGATATGAAAAGTGGGTCTAATGATACCTTGTTTTGGTTTGAATATCTCTACAACCATGTAAAAATTTTGAAAAGATTTTGATTTTATATTTTTTGGATTTAATATGAATAAATATGAAAATTTGAAGGCAAATATGTCAAAAATTAATCAATAGATTTTAAAAATTTTACATTGTTGTAAAGATATTTAAGAAACCTTCAAAATAAGGTATCACTAGGAGCAAAGCATACCCCGTAAAGGACATACATGCTACAAAAATTTCAAGATAGCTAAAAAGTGTCCCCTTTGGAAACAATATCGACGGTTCCAAGGGTTTTTTCAAATTCTATCAAGAAATATCTGAAAAGGTCTTTTTGTTGAAACACCCTGTATATGGTTACATGGAGGGTTAACTAAAAGCAGATATTCCTTTCTAATGGGGAGGATTTTGACTTTGCAGAGCTAGGTGTAATAGTATGTTAGGGTCTAATAATGTCAAAAATATAATTTAGATAAAATTTATAAATGTTCTAAAAACTCACACAAGCATAGATGACAAAGCAAAATTATCATTCCAGCTTCCCTTATTTTTGTCTACTCTCTTTGTTCCTTCAGTATAAAGATGAAAATCCAATGTAACATAGCAATGTTCATCCCCAACTGGATTTTTCCTAAAATGAGAAAACATAATAATTTTACTACATTTTTATGTAACTTACGATGGTTTCTAGTTTTTAGTTTGATAGCTATTGTTTTAATTTAAAGGTTTTTTATTCTTAATAGCTTTAAATATATTTTTGTTTCTAAAACTTATTAAAAGGTCACATCAAAAGATATGTATGCTTTGGATTTATAAATAACAGGTCATTTCATACCAAATTAACCAGCCTCCAGTATTGATCAACTCCGATTTTAATGATTTTTGGTACAGTTATACTAACCATAGTTCTTTTAAATATTTTTTTTAAATTGCAAGTTTGACCTGACAAAAAAAATATCTCAAATAAAAAATAGAAGTGAGGGTGCAAGCATAACAGAGATGTGGGGAACATGCATTTTTTAAAATATGTGATAAGGTAAAGTTTTGACCAATTGTACGTTTATTGCATATAACAAGAATCTTTCTTTTTATGCTATTATTGGAGACAACATAAGAAATAAAAAAAATAAAAAATCATAACTCAAAACCTTTATAAAAAAAATCTACTTTACCCAGTGACTCCTATCCCCAGTTTTTAGATTAATAAACAATGCCACAATATAATAAACAAAGAAATAATTCTACTATACCTATTAGGGACATTTTGAAACTCTAACAGGGGCCTGTGTATGACAGTGGTACTGTCACCTCAAGTGGCCAAGGCTTAAATGTAAGCTACCAACTTAGGCTACAATTTATATAAATTATAAAAAGATTAAATGTTACTATATGTTTCCTAGCTTAATGTCTATATGAGAGCACATATTTTCTGAAACATTCCTCAATATTTCAGAATGTTTCTTCAATTTTAACGGATCACAACACCTGGTCGCAAATATTTTATATTTTGGCGTGTTCTTGCGACATTTTCTTGCAGGAATTTTCCTGTATCAAACAGGCACAGATTGTCTGGTCTGATTGGCTGGGAATCACTCACCAATGAAAAAGTAGAATTGACAGGAATAAACAAGTTTGCACACTGACTGACGGGGGGAGGGGGAGGTATGAAAAAAAGGGGGTATTTTTATTTTAGCTTTAATTTAACTACACCGAATTAATATTCAAAATATAACTTTTACAACAACAACAATTTTGTTCAGATTTTTTGTTACTTTTATTTGGTTTTTATTTTTTTTAACCATGAAGCCATAATTTCTCCATTTTGAAATTTGGCACATATTTTCCTAAAACCTTGATAAAAAATACTTTTTTTTGAAAAAAATCAAAAATAACTTTAAAAAAAAAAAATAAAAAAATGTTTTTTTCAAAATTTCAAAAAAAAAACAGATGGAAATATAGTAGGTCATGTGACAAATAGTTGGAAAGGTATTTAAATTGTCTTTACAAAGAGCTATATCTTATTAATCTGCGGTAAGTGGTCCTCAAGATATTTTAATTTTTGTGAAGCTGTGTTAGACCAAAATGGGTTAATTTTTTGATTTTTGAAAATTAATTTTAAAAAAACTACCAATCAGAAAAAAAAATATTTTGGAATTTTGATCCCACCCATATAGAAAATATGTGTACCAAATTTTATCAAAATCGGTGAAATGGTCTGCCAAACCTCTGGTTAATTTGATATGAAATTACCCTATTTTCTCACATATCCCAAAAAATACCCCAAAAAAAGAAACAAAATTTACACAAAAACAAAATTTTCATAAATAAAAAAGTTATAGACCCCCTCCCAAAATGCAGACTTATGGCTTACTATATTAAAATATGGTTTTCACCTTTCAGCTTCGCTTGAATTTTGAGCATCGTAAAGGTGAGACAGTTTTTTTCTATCCCCCCTAGAAATACCCTAAACCCCCCAAAAACATCGAATTTGGGACACCCTGTACAGGGTGTTTCATTATATTTCTACCGTCCAATTTTTCCAGAATTTTTGTCCTAAAGGAAAAAATTAAAAAGAGATCTGCAAATGTTTTCCTTTTTGTTTACGGTATGATATTTATTTTGGCAGTTTCCATATACAAGTGGCAGGTAAAAGTAACTTTTTTTTAAAGGAAACACCCTATATATTTTTACATTCATATTATGAATAGGGCTTAAAATTTTCTTTCTAAAATAATAACATACTTTATAGCTGTCAACAATAGTTTATGAGATATAAGCACTTCTTTTTTAATAATAAAAAAAAGTACCACTCGGCACCCCTGGTATATACTACTTTTTTAAGTTATATGTGACAGGTTGTGAGAAAATCAAAACAATTTTGATGGTCAAATGTCATTTTTAGATGTTATAGACATCATATATGCCCATTGAAATCAGTAAAAGTTGAAATTATATAGGAGTGCTACCAAATTTTTTTAATAATTGTAAAAATTTTAAATGGTTATGTCTTGTATAAAGTATGTTATAGTTTTATAAAGAAGATTTTAGGCCTTATTCATACTTGTAAAAAAATATATAGTGTTTCCTTTAAAAACATCACTTTTATCTCCCCCCTGCATATGGTAAATTTTAAAATAAATATAATACTGTAACCAAAAAGGAAAACATTTTCTAAACACTTTTTAATTTGACTAGTAGATTAAGCACTTACTCGTTTTGTAACTTCCGACTTCTTCTGTTATAACGTTCCAAACTCCTAAACTTCTTTGTACCCCAGTTTTGTGGACGCTCAGGGGTCATTTTGCTCCCAGGTTCAAGTTCACGGCGCACAAATCAAAACGGTGACTTATAAAGTTCACCAAAAACACTATTTCTCACAAATATTTATCGAAATTTTCAAAAATGTTCTATCTATCTATCTATTGTTGGGTTTTTGGCTTTACCTTATATTATAATATTATTTTAGTCTACATATTATTTTGGTGTGTTTTAATCTAGTATTGTTATTTTCTTAGACTAATATTAAATTGTATTTTTGTTTTTAGATTTTAAGTAAATAGTTATTAGTATCATGTTTGGAATTATTATGTTTTATTAACATTAACATTTACATGTATTTTTTTATAATAATGTTTGTATTATGAAATAGCATAAATTTGCTAATAAAGATTTATTCAATTCAATATCCTGTCTTTGGGTAATTAGCCAGCTCTTGGTGGTTGAGATTGGGGTAGTCTGGCTCTCTAGGCCACCCAAACTCAGTTTCTTTTTTTCTTTTGCTCTTTGACTCTTCTAATCAGCTTCAAATCCTCTCTTTTAGTTTTGTAGATGTTTCTCTTCCCATTTGATAAATTTGTAGTTATGTTGTGTTTCTTCTTAATGCTTTTCAGTGTTTCTTGCTTGTTTTGTATATGTGTATATCTATTTCACTGCAAATTTTTAAACTGGGATTGGTAGTGGGTTTCAAAAATGTTAAAAAACAATCAAAACTGTTTAAAAAGATCAATTTTTTTTAAAAAATTGACATAACCTGTCTAATCAAACAAGGCCAACAAAAAAATAATCAAAGGCTAAATAGTAACGGCGCCCGTATTATTTTTTTTCGTTGGCCACAGTATGAGTCGAAATTTGGTCTCCAGATGGCGCCCATCGAACAAAAACGGACAAAATTGATGGGGGAATATTTGAGAGAGACAAATATTAAAGTCGGTAAAGGACAAAAACTATTATAGGCAACCAAGCCTTTATCTCTTTATCCCTCCGTTAATTTTTTGGCTGTTCCAAAATTTCCGTAGATTGTGACGCTGGCCTTAAAATACCCTACAAATTTACTCAACTATATTGAACTCCTATATTCTAATAGCCCATCGCACCGACTTTTTATTTCGTTACTTAGCCTTAAGTGTTCCTTGTTACGTCATATTATGATTATATTGTTACAAATTTAAGTTATTTAAATTTTATAATTGGAATTTATTTAGGTTTAGTGTACTATTAGGTCGATTTATCTTAAGGTTGTATTCTTAGTCTAGGTTTTAATTGCGTTGTCTGTGGCTTGCGGACGCGGTAGTGCGGGAACTTTCCGGACGTCGAAGGCTGCCGGAAAGTTCGAGAGAGATGGACGATCCTATATATAGGGCCGGGGTCGCGCACCAGGCAGTCAGTCACAGATAGCGTGCTGGTAGTGATCGTGAGATTAACACGAAGTTAATAGACCGATTATAGTAGTGAATTATTAGCAAGTTATTACTAAGTTTAAGTGCGTGTTTTTGTACATAATTTGTCGAAATAAATTGACATATCGTTTTCAACAATTGCGAGTTTTAATTTGTCGTTGTGAACCCGTAACAATTGGTGTCAGAAGTGGGATTAAAAGAAATAAATAGTGCAAAGACTATCCTTACACAGTACCACCGGCTAGGACAATTAAAAAGAAGAACAGTAAGTGATTTTGCCAGAATATTCGGAACTGAATAGTGCAAAGACTACCCTTACATATTACCACCGGATAGGACAATTGGACAGAAAAACAGTAAGTGATTTTTCTAGAATATTCGAAGAAGTTCGATATTGTTTTATTCAAAAACTAAAAGAGATATTTAAGAACCGACTTCGACATTAGATTAGTAATTTTAAAAGTAAGAATCAGAAAGAATTTCTAGAACATTCCATCACTTTCTACGACGCTCTATTCGAAAACCAGAAGAAATATCCAAAAAGAGACTTCGACATTAGCTTAGTAATTTCAAAAGTAAGAACTAAAAAGAATTTCTAGAAGATTCCATAACATTCTATGACGTTCTATTCAAAAACTAGAAGAGATATACAAATACCGATTTCGACATTAGTTTAGTTATTTCAAAAGTAAGAATTAGAAAGAATTTCTAGAAGATTCCATAACATTCTACGACGTTCTATTCAAAAACTAGAAGAGATATACAAATACTGATTTCGACATTAGTTTAGTTATTTCAAAAGTAAGAATTAGAAAGAATTTCTAGAAGATTCCATAACATTCTACGACGTTCTATTCAAAAACTAGAAGAGATATACAAATACCGACTTCGACAGTAGCTTAGTTATTTTAAAAGTAAGAATTAGAAATTATTTCTAGAATATTCCATAACATTCTACGACGGTCTATTCGAGAACCAAAAGAGATAATCAAAAAGTGATTTCTACATTTGCCTAGTAGCAGAAAGAGTAGCATCTACCAGTATATTCCAGAACATTCCATTAGGTTCTATTTAAGAATTGGAAGAGATATTGAAAAACCGACTTCGACATTCGCTTTATAGCCCTAAAATAAACGTTTTAAGTGATTTATCAGGAAGTTGATGCTTACTAGACAAGGATCGGCCAAGATGGAAGATTTAACTAAAATGATGCAGGCTCTAGCAGCTCAAATGGCTCAAAACCAGAACGACATGAAACAGACCATTGAACAAAACCAGGGCGATATGAAACACACCATGGACGACATGAAGCAGACCATGGAACAAAACCTGAACGACATGAAACAGACATTTCAGCAAAGATTAGATGGCATTCAAGAAAACTTCGATCAAATAAAGAGCAACTCTGAACAGCTGAGAGAGGAGTTCAAGACAGCAACCGAAGACCTTAAGGAAGACATAACTCATAGAATGCAGAATGTAGAAGAAAAAGTGGAGACCAAACTACAGAATGTTAGAGAAGAAGTTTTTCAAACCATGGAAGAAAAATTCCAGGACGTGTCAAAACAGCTTATACAGCTCCAAAAAGAACACAACAAAATGAAAGCTCAGGGATGTGTTGTGAATTCCAACCAAAACATTAAGCCTCCAAATTTTGATGGTACGTCTTCCTGGTCTACCTACAAACAACAATTTGAAGCTGGCGCCGCTGCAAATAGTTGGAACGATGACGAAAAAGCTAGAGCTTTGTTAGTAGCTCTACGAGAACCTGCTCTTGGACTTTTACGGTCTATTCCAGCGGAACAAAAACAGAGTTACAATGCTTTAGTGGCAGCTTTAGAAAGAAGATATGGAGATGAACATTTACGAAATTTGCATTGGTCAGAATTAAATATTCGCCAACAAAGAACAGGGGAGTCATTACAAGAGTATGAAGCGGATATCAGGAGGCTGATGTACTTAGCTTACCCAGAAATGCCAGAAAATTACAGAGATCCCTTTACGGTAGATCGCTTTATTACCGGCTTGCGAGACACGGACTTAGCAAAGTTACTTCATCGAGAACGCTTCCAAAACACCAGTGAAGTGTTGATTCGAGCCCTTGAAATTGAATCATCAAATAATATGTCCAGGCCAAAAGTAAGAGCTGTTTCAATTCAGGAGGGAGAAGAAATGAGCACTGGAGAGGAGGTCAACTTAAAAACGCTAAACCAACTGTTTCAGTCACTGATAGAGAAGATTGATTCTTTGAAAGAAAGCAGACGATCCCCTCCAAATGTAAAGTGTTTCAGATGCGGACGTACAGGGCATATTCAACGCGATTGTCGTGTCCAAATGAGGTCTCGCTCACCATCTACTGGGACAGAGTACCGAAGAAGAGATCAAAAACTAAAACTAGTCAACGCAGAGGGGCGGGTGTTGGCTAATGGGAATTTAGCCCCCAAAATTTACTCTATCAAGAGCTTAAAACATACTGCTGACAGTCTTAACATCGACGGACTTATTAATGGAAGAAAAGTTAATATAACAGTAGAAACTGGTGCCGCCGATGTTCGACTTGTGCAGCCAGCCAAGGTCCCAAAACAAGGTCCAGAGGTCAAATGAAACAATATAACGTAGGTCTGCCATTCGAACGCATTGCTATTGATGTGGCCGGACCATTTCCAGAAACTAAAAAGGGCAACAAATACATCCTTGTTGTCATGGATTATTTTAGCAAATGGCCAGAAGTTTTTGCTTTGCCTAACGAAGAGGCCGCTACAGTTGCAGAAGTTCTGGTAAATGATGTTTTCAGCCGATTTGGCATTCCTTTGGAACTACATTCAGATCAAGGAAGAAACTTTGAATCAAAGCTCTTCCAGAATCTCTGTGACCTTTTAGGAATACATAAAACACGGACTACTGCTTTGCATCCGCAGTCAGATGGCATGGTTGAAAGATTTAATAAAACAATAGAGGAACATCTTTGCAAAGTTGTTGATGAGCACCAAACAGATTGGGACCAATATATTCCAGTGTTTTTGATGGCCTATAGAACTGCCATTCACAATACGACAGGAGCTACTCCATCTAGTATCCTGTTTGGTAGAGAACTGCGTTTACCATGTGATATCATGTTTGGTTCACCTGAAGAAGCACACTTAGAGGTTAATGACTATGTCGAACGTTTAAGGCAAAAGCTGCACGATATCCATGAAGTGGTTAGAGAGCGAATAGAAATAGCCAGTGACCGCATGAAAGCGAGATATGACCTGAAAGCAAACTCTTCAGGGTTCAAAGAGAATGATCAAGTCTGGCTATACAATCCTCAACGCAAGGAAGGAAGATCACCTAAGTTGACACCACCATGGGAAGGACCTTATAAAGTTGTTAAGAGAATTAATGATGTAGTCTACCGAATCCAGAGAAGCCCGAAGTCCAAGATGAAAGTTGTTCATCTAGACAGACTAAAACCTTACCTGGGAAATGTTGATCGAGACGATCAAACCTGAAGAGGAGGATAGTGTTACAAATTTAAGTTATTTAAATTTTATAATTGGAATTTATTTAGGTTTAGTGTAGTATTAGGTCGATTTATCTTAAGGTTGTATTCTTAGTCTAGGTTTTAGTTGCGTTGTCTGTGGCTTGCGGTCGCGGTAGTGCGGGAACTTTCCGGACGTCGAAGGCTGCCGGAAAGTTCGAGAGAGATGGACGATCCTATATATAGGACCGGGGTCGCGCACCAGGCAGTCAGTCACAGATAGCGTGCTGGTAGTGATCGTGAGATTAACACGAAGTTAATAGACCGATTATAGTAGTGAATTATTAGCAAGTTATTACTAAGTTTAAGTGCGTGTTTTTGTACATAATTTGTCGAAATAAATTGATATATCGTTTTCAACAATTGCGAGTTTTAATTTGTCGTTGTGAACCCGTAACAATATTAAGAAACCCTTTAAGCTAATTACCGAAAAAAAAGTCGGTGAGATGGACCCTTAATTTCATACAGCCGTGCATAAGCTATGGACAATTTTGATTTTTGGTGCCGTCTTAATCAAACCATTAATCTATATCAATTTTTATAAGCAAATCTTGCTTAGCTTTTGTGGTTTTCAAGAAACAAATACAGTTATTATTTTATAATATATAAATTTAAGAGGGCGCTTTTTTCATGTTTTTTTACTGAAATTGGGTTATGACTTTTACAAAATTAGTTTAACAAAAAAACATTTTTTGTTTGCAATAGAACAACAATAACATTAAGATCTTACAAAAAAATAGTTTTTGCTAATACTTTCTTTGCCAAAAAAAAATGAGGTATGAAGTTTTAGACTACTCCAAATGGATTGGTTATGGATCACTTAATTTTAAGTCGCCATCAAGTGTTTGCCTCAAATTTGCGCCTGCGTGACGTCATAAATCCAAGATTGCGATTTTTTTCAAACTTTTGCTTTTAACTTTTGCTACATCAACTCTACAGACAAATTGTATGAGTTTGCAATAAAACGTCAATTTAATTGATGTTTCAATGAACTTTTATTTACAAGAACTAAAAAGACAATATATTTAAGTCATTTTTTAAAATTTTACACAATTATTAAAATTCAAGATTGATCAAGAAAGTTTAAGACTACTCTGAGTCGATTGGTTATGGATCACTTAATTTGTGTGAGATATTTTCCTTAAATTTGAGTACAAGAACCTATCGACGTCATGAATCCATATTTATATTTAATTTTTTTAATAAATTTTGGATTATAACTTTCGCTAAATTAGTTTGCCAGAAAAACTATAAATACTTACGTTTTTTGTTTGCAAGAGAAAAATAATAATTAATAAAGTAGAGAACATAGTTTTATATCTTTAAAACTAATAAAGATATAATTTATTTTCAAAATACAAAAAAATAGTAACTTTTTTCTCCCAAAAAAAATTATATCCTTATTAGTTCTTAAAATATGAAGCCATAATTTGTACCTTCCTAGCCCGCGCAGCAATGACTAGGGAAGGTATTATTTTCTTCGAAATTTAGCTCACACTACTACTATAAGTAGTGTGAGCTATGGTGATCGTAATTTTTTCGAGAAAAAAAAAGTTGCTCCGATTTCAAAAATTTTTATATATCTTTGCGTTTCAGATGACTTTGAAACTTTTTTGTTGCTGTCTGTCTGTCTGTCTGTCTGTCTGTCTGTCTGTCTGTCTGTCTGTCTGTCTGTATGTCTGTCTGTATGTCTGTCTGTAACGACCAACCCGCATAACTCAAAAACCGCTTGTCCGATTTTAATGAAATTTGGTACCTAAGTTGGGTCTTGGGCCGTGATGGTCTCATTTGAAAATAAACAAAATCCACCGAACGCAAGCCAAATAAAAGGGTGGAGGTTGATTCTAAAAATTAGAGTTTATGTGAAAATATGGCGTGTGTGATATCAAACGAAAGGTAATTAAGTCTGGAGTTAAAAAAAATTAATTTTAGTTTATTTTTAAAAGAAGGGTGGGGGTAGATGTCAAAAATTAGAGTTTAAGTGAAAATATGGCGTGTGTGATATCAAACGAAAGGTAATTGAGTCTGGAGTTAAACAAAATACATTTTAGTTTTTTTTTAAAGGGTGGGGGTAGATTGAAAAAATTTGAGTTTAAGTCAAAACATGGCTTGTGTGGTATCAAACGAAAGGTAATTGAGTCTGGAGTTGAAAATAATATATTTCAGTTTTTGATTATATTAGCTCACACTATAACTATAGTACCTAGTGTGAGCTTAGGTGCCCATAGATTGGCAGAGTATTTTTTCAGATAACGCCGAAAATGTGTTTAACCTACCTTAGCAATATCGTCGTGATGTCTGTCTTTGTGCGTGTCTGTCCGTAACACGATAGCTTCTAAACCGCTAAACCGATTTTCACAAAATTTTTAGGTAAAATAGTGTTTGGCACTCTAACCAGCTGATTAGATTTTGGCCAAAATCCATAAATACTATTGAGTTCTTAATAGAGCATCGCATCAACATGCGGTTTTCGGAATATAGTAGATTATGTTTTGCTTAATAATTTGTGTTAAAACTAAAAACTTTGTAGGTTCTTTAGTTTCTGAGATATTTACAAATAACTGTTTTCAAGACTGATATATCATGGCTTCATTCGTATCTCTTACCGTTTTCGAAATCAACATGTAGTTGCTTTTATTTGGGAGACCCTATAATATTAGGTTTGTTTACTAGCGCAGTTGGTGAAGGTGTAGGGTGTTGTCCTGCTAAAACGACATACCATGTTTGCTTGTGTCCTGATGATAATCTAGCAACAGTGACAGATCATGTTTTAGGACAGAGTAGTTTCTGCTCGAAGTCTAAAAGAAACAACTAATTTTTTTTCTAGAAATAACAATTTTCTGAAACAAACAAACTTTTCACGCAATTTGTAATAAATTCTTACATTTTCAGGAATTTCATATTTTTGACTTTGCCAAGTATGGTTAATAAAGTTTAACAGTGTAAATCATTTAAAGTTTCTCGTTTAAATTGGTTTGAGCGATCTTGAGATCAGTAGAGTATCAGATATGTCCATGTATCGTAGTATGTATAGGCAGGTGGTAGACGCTTTTACTCATTGGGCGTCGACCGGTGAGATACCACCATGCCAGAACTGAGTAGCGCTAAGTGGTATCACCGCGTTCCGCTACTGCGCTGGCAGTCCGGTTCCAACAATGAGTAACAGATTGCATGATGGCGCCTCCAGGATCAAAATATTCCAGAGGTAAAATACCCGACCACTCAGATCTCCGGGCGTCGGGTGATCCTGGGGGTCCTTCATGCAAAGATATTAAAAGAAGACCAAAAACTCAACTCAGAATTGATTTTAGCAATATAAGAGGATTAAGTACCAACATGAATTCAGTTCACCAACATCTTGAAGAACAAAGGCCTGACATCCTTATTCTCACTGAAACTAAAATCAGTTCTGCAACACCTATTGTGAGCTATCTTTATCCCGGCTATGACCTACACCACCGATTTCGACATAATTTTGGGATCTGTGTGTACATTAAAAATTACCTTTCATGTCATCGAGAGGAGAAGCTAGAACCAGCGAACCTCGATTCATATGGCTAAAATTCACCTCAAAGTCATCGACCAAGTTCATCTGCTGCCTCTACCGACCGCCAAGTAACACCGAGTACCAAAACTTTTTCGCGACATTATCCGAAAACTGTGATAGTATACAGTCTAACTATTCACATGCGGAAATTGTTTTTTTAGGCGATTTCAATGTCCACAATATACCCTGGCTAAAACACCACAACAAAACAGATAATGAAGGCAGGGAAGCAGAAGCTTTTGCCATAAGTTGTGGTCTAACGCAGCTTGTCGATGAACCTACCCGTATCTCAGAAAGGGGTGAATTTGCAGCGCTTTTAGACTTCTTCCTAACTACAAATCCTGACTTGTACACAATTCAAGTAGATCCCCCACTTGGTTCATCCGATCATAAACTTATAAGAACAAAGTGCGAAATGTTCATACCGCCAAGCCAACAGTCACTTCCTCGTAAAATGTGGCACTATAAATCGGCAAAATGGAATGATCTTAAACAGTTTTACCTGGTTTTTCCATGGCAAGAGGTTTGCTTTAAAACAACTGATCCCACTATTTGCTGTAATGAAATAAAAGTAATCTTATCTGGAATGGATGCATATATCCCACATACAATAAAACGCAGAGCTAATGCAAAACCTTGGTTCAACAGCCAGTGTCAAACGGCTGTACAGAAAAAACACAGAGCATATAACCTTTGGAAACGACAACAAACCGCTCAAAACCACACAGAATTTATAGAAGCCAGAAATAGTTGCAAAATTACTATTGACGCCGCCAAAGAAACATACAATCAAAGAATAAAAAACAGGTTGCTGAATTGTCCAAGTAGTTCTAGGTCCTTTTGGTCTCTTGCAAAAGCTGTTGGATCAAACTTCACCAAGTCATCCATACTACCACTTACAGATAAAAATACTCACTTAGCCACAACATCAGAGAAAAAAGCCAATATGCTGGCCAAAATCTTTTCCTACAACTCAAACCTAACAGTGCCAAATGGAAAAACTCCACCGTTTATTGGAAGGGCTTCCCACAGTATGCCAGAGGTACCCTTTTGTCACAGAGAAATACGAAAATCCCTTAAAAAGTTGGATACAAACAAAGCAATGGGTCCAGATGGCATTCCCGCGATAGTACTCAAAAATTGTGCTAACGAACTCACCCCAACTTTCGCTAAATTATTCAATTTATCTTACAGGCAAGGAGTATATCCATCATCATGGAAGTCTGCCGCAGTACAACCTATTCCAAAGAAAGGAAAAAAGACAGATCCGTTAAACTATAGACCAATTGCTCTACTTCCGGTGATATCAAATGTAATGGAAAGAGTTGTGAACAATCACCTAACCAAGTACTTGGAAAAGTACAAAATTATCAACGACAAGCAATACGGATTTCGAAAATATAGGTCAACTGGCGATTTACTTACATACGTCACTCACTTATGGCAAAAAGCGATTGAGTTACGGGGCGAAACAAGAACAATTGCCTTAGATATATCAAAAGCATTCGATAAAGTCTGGCATGAAAATCTGCTCAACAAGCTCAAAGCAATGGGATTGTCGCCGAAACTTTGCACTTGGTTTGAAAGTTACCTTAAGGATAGATCCATTTATGTTGCACTGGATGGCCGGAACTCCAACTCTTACCAAATAAATGCTGGTGTGCCACAGGGAGCAATCCTTTCGCCAACACTTTTTCTGATTTACATAAATGACCTCATAGATAAAACAGTAAATCCACTTTATTGCTTTGCAGATGATGGCAATGTAGTCTCCTCAGTCATACCACCCACTCAGTGTCTATCCGCACATGAATTCCATCATCTCAGACTAACTCAAATATCGCAGATAAATAACGACCTGGAGATAATAGAGGACTGGGGCAACAAAAACCTTGTACAGTTCAATGCGCAGAAAACCCAAGCAGCCCTGTTTTCAAAAAAGACTAGCACCGGTGAGCCATACATCATGCTATCTGGAAGTGCTGTCATATTGCAGAGCCAGTTGAACATCTTAGGAGTCACTGCAGAGACCAACATGTCTTGGCACAGTCACGTGGCAGATATAGCTAAAAGGGCGTCCCAAAAGCTTGGGGTGCTATTTCGTACAAGACATCTGTATACACCAAGCCAACTGCTGACACTCTACAAAGCCCAGATTCGACCAACTATGGAGTACTGCTCACATATATGGAGTGTGGCCCCCAAACATACCTTAATGCTTTTGAACACCGTGCAAAAACGAGCTATCAAGCTGATCAATGACCCCGCACTTACCCGTAGCTTGGATAGTCTCGAACATCGAAGAACTGTGGGCGATCTATTTCTTTTCTACAGGTATTATCACGGAAAATGCTCTGAAGAGTTGGCACGTATGATCCCCCCGGGAGTAGCACCTACTAGACGAACACGTCAAACAGACGGTAACCATCAATTTACTGTCAAAATAGAGGCACCAAGAACCTCATTATATCAGAATTCATATCTCTGAAGAACAGCATCGCTGTGGAATAAACTCCCTGCGACAGTTTTCCCTGCAGGTTACAACCTGAACCGTTTCAAAACGAACACACACCAACATTTCCGCGCACTGGCCGCTTCTCGAGAGTGATAGGGATCTCCTTGCGAGTGCGCTTAACCGTAAAAAAAATTACCAGGTCTGTAAGAAACTTGTAAGTCATATTTTAATCCCATTGTCAAAATTCTTGGAGAAATAGACTGACGGTCTTTTACGAAAATTGTCTCCAAAGGTTTATGATCACTATGAACTTTTGTTGGCATACTGTATATGAACTAATAACATTTTTGAGCGGCAAAAAGTATAGCCAACGTTTGTTTCTTTTGTAATTTGATTGCTCTATTTTAGTCAAGCTACGATCGCGTAGCATCGGCAAATGTTACAGGTTTTCCTTTCTGTAAGAGGCATGCTCCTAACCCATCTTTAGAGGTATCAATCTCAACCACTATAGGCTTTTTTGTGTCAAAATATGTCAAAATTGGTGATTGTTGTGAGCAAATGCAAGAAACTATAGAGTATTATTGTTCACTAATCCAAATAAACTCAGTTTCTGCCTTCCAGTTTTAAATCAAGATAATTTTAAAGCCACCACCGCCATGCAGTGACCGCCAAACGTACTATCGATTCAAAGATTTAATATGTATTTTAATGTCACTAACTCACCGTATGATTTGATTTCTTTCGTATTATTCAAAGAATTTGTAGTGCAGAATACACAAAGATAAATAAAAAGGGGTCGACGAATTTGAGAAAATGAAGGACATGAGAAAAAAGTTTTGTTCCCAAAACACCTTTAAGCAATCTTATTTTAACGGTTATTTGCTTTAAAATTTTATAAAAATAAGCGCTCCAGGCGGTGAGTGCAGATATAAATGATCGCACTGTACATAAACCGTGCGAGCGAATCTTTTGCCGAGATTCAAACCTAAAGCAGAGTTATAACATTTAGTTATAGACAATTCCAAAATAATTTGAAATGCACTCTTGCCATAAATTTTTTGAAGCATTGCATTTGATATGTAGGTTTTCGACCATTTCATTACGCAATTCATTATGCGATCTAAAAAGTTTTGACACGATTTGTAAGCTTATAAATTTGAGTGATACCCTGTTTCCACCAATGCATGCCCACCCCGATTCAAAAAACGCATAAGGTGACGTAAATCGGTGCAAATCCATGGGCCATCACGTGATGCGTTTTTTGAATCTGGGTGGGCATGTTTTGGTGGAAACAGGGTATGGATATCAAGCACTTGTAAGTTCTTAAATTAGGACCACTTTTTGCCAAAACATCATGATTTTACCAATTATATTGCTTCATTTTGGTGTAAATCACTCAAAGTTATGTTCTTTTTATCTAAAAATGTTAATAATATAATAAAAGATAAAATATAATGATTTGTGTCCTCTGTTTACAGTTTTATATAGG
Source organism: Aspidapion aeneum (assembly GCA_963576565.1). NCBI lineage: Eukaryota > Metazoa > Arthropoda > Insecta > Coleoptera > Brentidae > Aspidapion > Aspidapion aeneum. The sequence continues at coordinate 47,878 of CAUYVT010000034.1, forward strand.
AAAAAGTTTCCCTTTAGCTCGAGTTTTTGTTAATGTGAGTAAGGACTATTCACAACTCGACGATATGAAAATTTGACAGTTATCTTGATAGTTTTATTTCAGAATTTCAGGTGGAGCCCCTGGTAGTACCCGAACCCCCGAAAAACTGTAAAGCTGGGGGGCACAAATAGCTTTTAAGGGTTTCTTTTCAATAACAGAATTTTTTTTATTACAATTTGCACTGCGCCTTGAAAAAACTAAGATATATATTACCGTAGAAAAATTATTTACTCTTGAAAAAAACAAACCGGGAAGCAACCTACATATTTACTTGCCAACCATATGAATAAGCTTCTACACTATCGTCTTATCATATTATATTAATCAGACTCAAGCGCGGATTTAAGGGGTAACGTGGTAATTACCCCCTTCCCTAGAAAAACAATGCACTTTTTGTTAATAATTGGAGAATTATCCCGTCCTGAAAAAAAAATATATTACAAATAACTTTTTCGTCGACTATCCCCCCCCCCTAGATTATGACCCAGATCCGCGATTGATCAGGCTGACCGCAAATTATGTGCGTTCTTCTTTGAATTAAAACAGCGCGCTGCATTCTCTACGCCCCCACCCCGTTTCCATGGTAACGCGGGCCGCAGGTATAAATGGTTTGCGGCCAGAGATGACCCAAGCTGCTAGCGATCATAGCTTAATTCGGCAGACCGAACCGAAGCTTTTTTTTTGTGCTAGCGATCATTAATTCATACTTAGGGATGGGCGGAACAGCGTATTTTTAGGAACAGGTAAAAACTGTTCCGGTTCCAGAAAAAACCAGTTCCGAAAATTTTGCTCCTATTCCGAACTTGACTGGTAAAAAATAAAAAAGTTTTATCGTTTCCTGCTCTTTCTTTTTGGGATTCGATTACTCCGACTCCGACTGCTATTAGAGATCACTGTACAGTAGTGAAAGGAAGGTAGCGCACTCGCTTCTTCAGTGCCGTGGAGAGACTTTTCTCGATAGCGGGGATGATTCTTCGAAGAACACGGCTAAGTGCCAAAAAAGCGAGGGGCCATCGGCACCCTAAAATTTTGTACAGCGTCCAACAGGACTTGGGTCCTGTCGTGTACTGTTGGGTCCTGTTGAGTACTGTTGGGTCCTGTCGTGTACTGTCGAGTACTGTTGGGTCCTGTCGAGTACTGTTGGGTCCTGTTGGGTACTGTTGGGTCCTGTCGAGTACTGTTGGGTCCTGTCGGGTCCTGTTGAGTACTGTTGAGTACTGTTGGGTCCTGTTGAGTACGGTAGGGTCCTGTCTAGTACTGTTGGGTCCTGTCAGGTACTGTTGAGTCCTGTCGAGTACTGTTGGGCCTGTCGAGTACTGTTGGGTCCTGTTGAGTACTGTTGGGTCCTGTTGAGTACTGTTGAGTCCTGTTGGGTCCTGTCGTATACTGTTGAGTCCTGTTGGGTCCTGTAGATTACTGTTAAGTACTGTCGTGTTCTGTTGGGTCCTGTCAAGTACTGTCGTGTCCTGTTGGGTCCTGCAGAGTACTGTTAAGTACTGTCGTGTTCTGTATAGAAAAAATTATAAAATGTGTACTGTTGAGTCCTGTTGGGTCCTGTCAAGTACTGTCGTGTCCTGTTGGGTTCTGTAGATTACTGTTAAGTACTGTCGTGTTCTGTTGGGTCCTGTCAAGTACTGTCGTGTCCTGTTGGGTCCTGTAGAGTACTGTTAAGTACTGTCGTGTTCTGTATGGAAAAAATTATAAAATTTTAATAATTAGAGACATAGACGTTTTGGTGCAAAAGCAGTGGCGGTCTGTGGGGTGCAAAGCTGGAGGAGCGAAAATCGACTTGAAGGTGGAAATTATGATTTTATTTAAACTATATTGAGTAATTACACTATTAAGATCTGGTAAGGACCTACCCAGTTTTTAACTTTTTTTTTATCTTTCAAAAAAACTGTTTTTTTTTCATAATATTACTGAAGTAGTCGGGATGCAGTTCTAAATAAATTTGAGCGTATGTATGGATAGTATAAGGTGTTGCACGCTCGACTGAAGATCCAAAGGTCATGAGTTCGATTCTCACATAAAACTTTGTTTTTTTTTCAAACAACTTTCAATTAAAATTTGCTAATGACTAATTAATATAAATTTAGAAAAAACGAGGCAAAATACATTAAAAATTCCTTAATTTCATAAAAATTTAATTAATTAGTTTGTCTTTCATTTACTAAAATAAAATTAGATTTTAAAAGCGATTTAATCGAGGATTTAATTAAGTTTTTAATGAGTTTTTTGGTTTTCAAAAAAGGTAATTTTAAAAATGTCGTATTATGGTAGACAACGCTGATGCTTATACCCAGTGTGCATGATACTCGGCATGATACGTAATATTAACAAACTGTACATCGGTTTTCTTTTGTTTTTGAGTTTTTTAAAAAAATTCTTTTACCGACAGGTTTTGGGAACCCTCTAGAGCATAAATCCGCCTGCGGCGATCGGAAATTTTTTTCTAGGTTAGGTTAGGTTAAATGGGCTCCCCAAAACCTGCTTGTAAAAGAATTTTTTCAAAAAACTCAAAAACAAAAGAAAACCATAAACTGCATAATTACCTCAGTCTTTAACCCCTCGTATTTATACCACGAGAATAAATAAAATAATAATTATTATTCTGTGTTTATACCTTTGAATGTAAAACAAACATATTATCGGATAAAAACTGCATAATTACCAAGACCGCGATGAATTCCATCATATGAGCATGCGCGAAAAATTAACGTCAAAATGTCTAATTTCCCTTCGACGGGTATTTAAGAGGCCCTTCGGACCTCAAGTATTATAAACCTTAAACTTTCAAAAAAATAGTTACATACAAAAAAATAAAACTAACCTAACTTAACCTAGCCTGTAAACCGCGAAGTTTCACAGTGATAAATATATTTTTTTGTCCAAAACGAGTCTAGGCTGGATTCTAGGTCTATCAAAACTTTAAAATTCCAAAAAAAATGGTTGGCAGAAGTGACAGTAGAGGTTAGGTTAAGTTAGGTTAGGTTAGTTTTATTTTTCTTTTTTGTAAATATTTTTTTGAAAGTTTAAGGTATATAATACTTGAGTCCCGAAGGGCCTGGGCCTCTTTCTCTTAGATACTTGTCGAAGAATATCTAGTCTTGCGCAGTAGACAGGGATTAGGTGTGACTGGCGTGTGATATAGCCGCAAGTGTCCTTCCGCAGATCGCTCCTTTCAATAAGTGGATCATCCATCTTTACTCTACCAGAGAACATCAAAGGATCTTTCACAGACAGCGTTGCCAGGTCGAATTTTAAGAAAGCAGTAGAACATAAGTTAAAAAAACAGTAGATTCTGTAAACAAACTGAATTTTCCTTTGCAAATAAATAATGTAAAAGCGAACAACTAAAAAAAACAACATAAACGGTGCAAGCAAGTACCTCGAACTAGGCAAAAAACCTCGCCAAAAATGAACTTGATGACTGTATTTTAATTTGACAAAAGTAAAAAAAAATTAAATTGAGCTTTTAGGGTAATAATTCTTTAAAAGGTGACAATTTCAAACATTTTTTTTTATCAGAATCATAGAAAAGTCGGTCTTATTAAAAAAATCAAACTAAATTTGGATCGGTTCAGTGGTTTCTGAGATATCAGCGATTTTAGTTTCAACTTTAAACGGCCATATCTCTGAAAGTTTTTAAAATGTTTAGAGTCGTAAGGGACATATTTTGATCGGAAAAAACCAAATTTGTGGTCCTAGATGTCGCCCACTTCTCAAAAAAGCATACAATGGAACTTCATATTTTCCATAATCCTAATTTTTGGACATTTTCGTTTTTTCCTCGGTTTTTTCCCTATATCTCAAAATAGAAAACTCGGAACGCAAAAGTAATTATAACTAATTTGAGAGGCCTTAAAGAGTATTTGCAAATGCAAAAAAATAAAATCGGAATCGGATCAGTACTTTTTGAGTTATTGCAAAATTTAGGTACCTTATAAATTTTCTGGAAAAACAAAAACAGTAGATCTACAGCCGAGTCTACAGCTCATATATCTTGAAAACCAAAAAAAAAACAGTAGATTTCCGCCGTAAAAACAGTATTCAAAGACCCAAAAGCAGTAGATCTACTGTAAAATCAGTAGACCTGGCAACGCTGTTCACAAAACACCAAGGGGATCTTTACTTCGAATCCTCGAAGTTTGATTTTGAATTTATGTATTTATACCTCTCGTAAAACGCCATATCATGTTGACCGGTGCGCTCGCCGGTGCGCCATCTCTAATTTTATGCAGGTATTATTTTTATTATCCTAGAATGGACTTAAAATGGACGTCCGGATTTAGACGTCCATTTAATGTCCTAGATATTCTGGACCTAGAATATGGACCTAAATTAAAACGTCCTGGTTTGGACTTTCAATGGACGTCCGATTTTGGATGTCCAAGGGACGTCCGGTTTTGGACGTCCATTTAATGTCCTGGACCTAAAATGGACGTCCTCTGGACGTCCAGTGCTGTCTGGCTAGTGTCAAGAATAGAAAATATTGTTTTAATTTTAATTTACGTACCTATGTAACACAGAAGTAACATTTTGTTATATGTTACTCTCAAAACCATGTTTTATAACGTAATTTAGAACGAGACAATTTCGAGGGCAATGTACAGTTTGTTAATATTACGTATCATGCCGAGTATCATGCACACTGGGTATAAGCATCAGCGTTATCTACCATAATACGACATTTTTAAAATTACCTTTTTTGAAAACCAAAAAACTCATTAAAAACTTAATTAAATCCTCGATTAAATCGCTTTTAAAATCTAATTTTATTTTAGTACATGAAAGACAAACTAATTAATAAAATTTTTATAAAATTAAGGAATTTTTAATGTATTTTGCCTCGTTTTTTCTAAATTTATATTAATTAGTCATTAGCAAATTTTATTTCAAAGTTGTTTGAAAAAAAAAAGTTTTATGTGAGAATCGAACTCATGACCTTTGGATCTTCAGTCAAGCGTGCAACACCTTATACTATCCATACATACGCTCAAATTTATTTAGAACTGCATCCCGATTACTATAGTAATATTATGAAAAAAAAACAGTTTTTTTGAAAGATAAAAAAAAAGTTAAAAACTGGGTAGGTCCTTACCAGATCTTAATAGTGTAATTACTCAATATAGTTTAAATAAAATCATAATTTCCACCTTCAAGTCGATTTTCGCTCCTCCAGCTTTGCACCCCACAGACCGCCACTGCTTTTGCACCAAAACGACCTTTTTATGTCTCTAATTATTAAAATTTTATAATTTTTTCCATACAGAACACGACAGTACTTAACAGTACTCTACAGGACCCAACAGGACACGACAGTATTTGACAGGACCCAACAGAACACGACAGTACTTAACAGTAATCTACAGAACCCAACAGGACACGACAGTACTTGACAGGACCCAACAGGACTCAACAGTACACGACAGGACCCAACAGGACTCAACAGTACTCAACAGGACCCAACAGTACTCAACAGGACCCAACAGTATTCGACAGGCCCAACAGTACTCGACAGGACTCAACAGCACCTGACAGGACCCAACAGTATTCGACAGGACTCAACAGTACTCAACAGGACCCAACAGGACCCAACAGTACTCGACAGGACCCAACAGTACTCGACAGGACCCAACAGTACTCGACAATACACGACAGGACCCAACAGGACCCAACAGTACTCCTTTTCGCGTCCAGCACAAAGGATTCTTTGCAAATATATTCCTACTGCAGTCAAAACCTGTCAAAACTAATGCTTAGGTAAAAACCTAACTTAAACTATCTAATAACAAAGACGTACAAATAACCATAGAAAACAAGGATAGAAAAAGAATAAAAAGGTTTTAAAAAAATAGAGACATTTTGGGTAATTTGGGTCGCGCATTTCACACTTTCTTTATTGTTATTCCTGAGTCTGCCTATTAGTAACGTCTCGATACTTTTTGGTTATTTACGATAACTTCCTTTAGGTTTTGGTGGTGGTGCTGAAGCCTGAAGCCGCCCCAAGTACCTAAAATAGTTTATATTAACTATTTATTATCCTACTTTTTAAAACTTTATTACATAAAAGTTTAAAAAATTTCAAACCATGGAATGCGGTAAATTTTTTTGCTAAAATTCGATAGTTTGTTTTGTGAAAAACCATATAAATCTGATAAATACGAGGATAAATATAACAAAAAAAAAACAAAAAAAATTGAGGTTGCTTACGTGATGGTCATGAATATTTATACAGTGTCTCAAAATCTCTCTGCACTTTATTTGCATTAGAAGTTAACCTTATTCGTATTAAAAATAACGATATAACAACTATCAAATTTTTTTGTTTATTAAAATTAAAAAACATATTAATAAAACAAAAAATGGAAATAGTACAAAAATTGGCAACGGTGGATACACTTTAATCAGCACGCGTTGAAAAGCAAACGATCCCAATGTAAAACTGTCTCTGCGGGAATTTCAAAATGAGAATATTAGATAAAAGGCGAAATTTTTAAAATTAAAACTTTCCTGTCCTCGTTTTGGGACGTTGAAATCGTTGTTAAACCAAACCGAAACCAAACCTAACCTTGGTCAATTGATCGGAAACCTATCCTAACCTATTTGAAATCGTTTGCTTTTCAAGCGCTAATCTTTAATCGGTTCCAATACTCTAAAATTAAAATGGAGTGGATAGCAAGTGGAGGGTGAATAGAAACAAAAACAAAATTCTTTAAAATATACTAAATATACACTGCTGTTAAACCAAAACTACCTAGTAGTAATTAATAAATTTTAATTAAAGTTGTTGTTAAAAAATCCTAGGTGTGGGCCTCGAACCCATGACCTGCGGATCTTGAGTCAAACACTCCACACTTTATGCTATCTATAAGCTTATATAGAATATCTTTTTGAACTACATCTCGATTGCGTCAGTAATATAAAAAAAATCCAATCTGGAATATAAAAACAAATAAAAATCTGGGTTGGTCCTTACAAGATCTAAACTTAAGCATAGACTAATAGTGCAATTACCGAGAGTATTGTATAATATTTTTGCGTATTTTTGTCTTCTTTGCACTTCTTTGTGTCCCTAAAAAATACTTTGAATACCGAGTTGAATATACTTTATCAAGTATTTTGCGAGGGAATTGATCCCTCTTCGTCCCTCTTTTATTGAACTTTTATCAAAAATAAATTTTTATTGGTATGGACAAAAAAAGTCCGTTTATTTTTATATTTTTATAGCATCAAAAAAGTTTTTATGACCTCGTTACGCCTCGTTATGACCAAAATAATTCAGTCCTGTTGGGTCCTGTCAGGTACTGTCGTGGTCCTGTTGGGTCCTGTCGAGTACTGTCGTGTACTGTTGGGTCCTGTTGAGTACTGTCGTGTACTGTTGGGTCCTGTCGTGTACTGTCGAATACTGTTGGGTCCTGTTGGGTACTGTTGGGTCCTGTTGAGTACTGTCGAGTCCTGTTGGGTCCTGTCGTGTACTGTCGAGTACTGTTGGGTCCTGTTGGGTACTGTTGGGTCCTGTCGGGTCCTGTCGAGTACTGTTGAGTACTGTTGGGTCCTGTCGCGTACTGTTGGGTCCTGTCGTGGTACTGTCGGGTCCTGTTGTGAAATTTGTACGGTACTGTTGAAAGCTGATGACCCCTCGCAAAAAAGTAATATGTGTGTTATTTTTAAACAATAACGCCTGCTGGGTGCCCATGGAGCGTATTATCCACGAGAATTTATCTTTTCTGCTTAGGCTGGTTATTTTAAACATTTTAGCCAATTAAAGCCTGAGAAAAAAAATCCGCGCGGATAATACGCTCCATGGACAGCAGGCTTAATAATAAGGGCTTTTTCTTAAATTATGTAACGCACTAATACCCGGTTTCCACCAATCAGGTGACGCTGCTGCATTTAAAACCGATGCGAATCCATGGGCCATCACGTGATGCGTTTTTTGAATCGGGGTGGGCAATAGTGGGCATGCATTGGTGGAAACAGGGTCTAACGGAGTGTGCCTTAATATTACTTGTAATGAGCTAAAGGGAAATGAGGATGTCTCATTTTAGTTTTGATTTTTTGTTACTTTATTATCAATTTTTTTTTATTACTATTTCTATAATACATGCTATGTTCCAACCTCGGTTTTGACGAAACGGAACAACTTGAAAAACCTGTTCCGACCTGTTCCGAGTAAAAACCTTTTCCGAAATGAACAGATACTGCTCCGAGTGCCCATCCCTATTCGTACTTAATCATGTCGGAGTCTGAGTTGAACTTGAATGAATGATCTGCTTTGAGGCCAAAAAATGTAACGAAACATATTTTTTAAAAGATTTAATTTTATTGTATTTTTTGAGGGGGGGTGGGCGGCCATGCGGCCTTAAAGAGCGGCCGCCCTTGATCATTTGAATCACCCTGTACACTCGTCGTAGTTTTATGCTTATATGTTGATAGTTGCAACTTCAAGACTAGGACTAATTAAAAGACAATATAAAAGGAAATATAGAAACAGTCCTACAAGAAAAAGTGGTTCTACGCTTTCTTATGATAAGAAGTAAGACCAGTGGCGGATTCAGAAGTGCCCGGGCCCCTCCTCCTTAACATAAAACTTATAAACTTTGGTTTCAGTAAAAAAATAACCAATGCATAAACCGAATTTTTTTTACCAAGATTCAATTTTTTTTTAAATTCACGAAAATTAAAAAAAAAATTAATTTTTACACAAAAACCAATTTATTTTTCAAAAATTTTTGCCTGCGGCTCATTTTCTTTGCATGTACAGTGAATATCGGTTATAACCACTTTGAACTACTTTCGGCCGTGATAACCGAGCGTCGTTATAGAGAAAAAAGGTATCAAAATGGGTTATACTTATATAGAACTCGGTCTAATCTCTCTATAACCGATATGTCGTAATATCCGATATCGTTATAAGCGATATTCACTGTAGTGGCATGCTTCAGAGAGAGAACTATTTTAGACTACAAAACTTTTTTTTTGGTCCTTCCCTCCAGACATCTTGGATCCGCCAAGGAGTAAGACTAGAAAGGGTATAAACGATATACTAGTCACAAAATCTTAAAGCCGACTCCAATTGTGGGTACCTAAATTTAACATCCAAAAAAAATTAAATTATTAATTAGTGATTATGCCCATGTAGGTATGAAACGGCGCGCGGTGTTAAACAAAAACACGCGACAATCGTCTGCATAACAAATCGTGGGTGCCGTAAAAACTGAACAACTAAACAGTCGCCTGAAATCAAGCGTGCCGTGCTTCGCGAACTGACATTGTATTGCATACACGAAAAGTTTTTTATTGTGAGTTATTTCAAATTTATTTAAAGCCGTTTTTGTGATTATTTTTATGTGTAGTTAGTAATTAAAATAACTCGAATTTTCTGTTTGTAATAACAATAAAAAAAAAGATGCCTTTTTGTTCCCACCGTATCGTGTAACGTAATTTTTCAACGTTTCCCAACACGCGCGCCGCGACATTTTTTTGGCGCAAATTGGTTAAAAAAAAAATAAAAATGTGTATTTAGGGTGTGTCATATAAGTTTTGTTTAAAAATAAAAAATATATTACCTACTTACAAGAAATAGTTTGTTCTGTACCATAAAATGTGTTACAATGGTTGACACAATTTGGGATGACGATACTAAAAAAAAGGATGAAGAAGTAGTCGGAAAAGAGAATGAAGCTGTGTCAGAGTTACCAACGAAAAAACTGTTTTTAAGGGTAAGTTTTTTTATAAGTCAAACCAAGGCCAACCAAAAAAAACAGGCCACGGCCCTGAAAAAATCAGATGTGATCGTGGGCTGAATTTTACATTGGGTCTGTTATAATTATTTGACATGGATTTGACTTTGTCATCTGTGTTTTTCTTGGCATTTGTCTATTTGTTTGTACTGTAAAACTATTTAAATTTTTTAATGATTTTTTACAATAAAGCTAATTTAAAATCCAAAACTAACAGTGTTAATTTTTGTAAAAACATGCAAATAACTATATTAAGTTTTAAAAGTCTACCGAATGTAAACAAATAGGTGTAGGTTCATAAACGAACACATTCGCTTCTGCTTTAAATTTAATTTTTGTGTGAGCTAATGAATCAGCTCTGAAAAATTAAGGATTACTCGATATTTACGATTTTTAGTTTCCTCTAGCAGCCAACGGAGCGAAGGCTTTCTGACAATTTTCGATTAATTACCAACAGCGACTCGGACATGGACCATCTTCAATTGTTGCATCGATGAATCTTTGATCATAGCTTCTCAAAATTAAGTTATCCATAACTCCGACACTGGATATATTGCATAGATCCTTAAACAAATGACTATTTGGATTGTTTAAGTCAAACGCATATTAATATGCTCTCGAATAGGCTGAATTAGTGGCAAATGCATAAGATGTTGCCAAACTTAACTCACAAAAACATGAGTGCCGAGCATAAAGTAATCCGACAAATAATCTTTATATAAAAACCGATTAATCATAAATTTCAATTTTCACTTGCTTAATTCGTTGTTTTCATTTTATAGCTAATTTCTTTATAATATGGACTCCAATACGGATTAATTAAATAAACATTTTCCCCAAATTTTCTTTGGGACTAGTTAAACTCGCAACGCCGCGCCAAAAGCGTGTTTATCGAGATCTCCGAACGATTTTTGACACGTAGTAGGCGATGCTTTTGCGCAGAACATGATTTAAATCCTTGATAAATCCTTGGTAAATCCTTGATAAATCCTCGGCAAATCCTCGTAAATCCTCATAAATCCCTAGTAAATCACCGTAAATCTCCTTAAATCTCCGTAAATCCCCATAAATCCTCCAGACTGTACACCATAAATCCTAAGATATTTACCCCTCGGGAGAACTGTACATTTAAGAAAATATATTTTATAAGAATTTGGTAAAAAAAATCTCAAAACCTCAAAAAAATCAAATATTTATGAACCGTCATTCCAAATTCAATATTCTAAAGACAATCAGCTGTGGCGTGACGTGACTATCAAAAATAAATTCAGGCTTCGCTGTGACGTCAATAAAATTGTAGATCGTGGCCCGTCCGTTTTGATAGCCCTGGTCAAACGAAAAGCTGAGAAAATAGGGACCTATTGCAATAGTGCCAGGCACAAATTGTGCCGGGCACTATATTGACACTTTCGCATTATAAGAACAGTTGTCTTCTTTTAAAATTAGGCCATTGTATATTATAAGAGCCGAAATTAATAGTGACGCCACTATTAATGGAAAATAAACGACTGGATTTCTAAATTCGACCTTAGTATGTCAATTTTGAAAGATCAACTGTCAGTTTTTAATGCGAAACTGTCAATATAGTGCCCGGCACAATTTGTGCCTGGCTTTATTGCAATAGGTCCCTAATATAACTGATTTTTTCGATGCCACAGAGTAGAAGAAGGATTTTGACAAAATCAACACAAACGATTATTATAAACTATTATTGATTTTTTGAGGGCAGCATTATAAAAGTTTTCTACGGGGGTAAAACGGGATACCGCAGTTTTAGGTAAAGTGCACAAGAATAAAACCTCTTTAATACCAGATGTTTTATCCCCATGACTGGCTTAACTCTCTATAATATGATTGGTGCCTTTCGGCTGAGCTTAAGTTGGTTCTTGCTCAATATGTATATGCATTTTGTGACAATAAGTACATTTTTTACAGACTTTTCAAAATTTTCTTGACGTTGAACAGCATATTAGTGGGTTTATGTATTATTCATAATTAAACGTGTTGCCGAAAAATTAGCCTTTTACTGTGTATTATTTTGGTTTGAATTTAACTGATGGTTTGGGGCAAAATAGGGTGTTTTCATGGGGGCAACCTTGTTATATCTAGTAAATTATTCCCCATTTTGTTCCAAAAAAATTTTTGGCACCATCCCTGAAAGTTGTAGGTATTTTATGTTGCCTTTGCAAAAAATTGGAGCAAAATTCGTGTAGGAAAGTCGAAAACGTTGACTAGGGTCGCTTTAATTCTTTACAAATTTTGTAAATACTAAATTTCATTATTATAAATGTACTTTTTATCACATTTTTTAATTTTTTAAATAAGTATTTTAATCACGGTTAGTATTTCAACAAATAAAACTTGTCTTATAAAAATATTGATTCTAAATTACACAACCGCCACATATAATATACTCCATTTTACCCTGTATGCGGGGCAAAATGGGACAAAGTCAGCTTTTCACAAAAATAAAAATAAAAGTATGATGGAGTTCTAAATCGCTTAAACTGAAAACTAAAACATAAAGATAACCTTAACCAACTTAATTCCAAATGACGAACGCAATGGTGATCATTCGATAAGATAAATAAGCCTATAAAATTAAGTATCTCATATTGCCTCCCTTTCCCCTATACCTAAATTATGTTTTCACATGACGCATTTATGTTTTTTATCTGAAATATAACATCGAGACATTTGATAAAATACGAGAGGCCAAGGAATTTTTTTTTTGTTTCAATATATTGTTTATCAATCCTACTTTCTTTGTTATCAGAAAACGCATCATTTAAAAACAATTTATCAATCTGTTTAATATAAGTTAGATTAAAATTTCACTTTATTATAGATTTCATTGACTTCATTTAGAAGATTAAAAATGCGACCATTTCGAGGTTACATAAGATTTAATCTTATAAAAAGAAGTAAAACACAAATCTTATATGCAATGCCATAAACTAATAAAATAGACAACCAATCCAAAATGGCCCCATTTACCGATATCTCATACCAGATGGCCATACGCGACGGTGTAAATATTTATTGAGAATTGCCTCCTCCGAAAGAGTCGGCGGTTTTGCCATACCAAAGACAATTATACCGATCTACTTTACAATCGTCCTACTAACTTTCCCCCGCTTATAGATTCCTTTTTCAAGACGTGGACATTTAGTGACTTCGCGTAAACCATATACGTAATATTCCTACGTATATGGCGTAAACAACCCGGAGCGCTTGGCAATTCTTTCGCTCTTTTAAATGAGGTGCAATAAAGAGAGAGAGCCTCTCGGGCGCGCGGCCCCGTGGGTGTGCTCGAACTCTATTATGAATGAAATATTTAGAATTTGGTAGGTATACGGCTTAATTTAATCAAATATTATTCCTTTTTGAGCGACTGCCTATTTATTATATGCTTAGGCCAGAAACTAGTTAAATTCTACTTAGTGCAGGCGCTGTAGGTAGTTGAGTATGCAAAATAAGAGGAGCGCACTTTGACAGTGGGTCAAGGATCTGGATGTTGCCAAGCCAGGTTTTGGTCCAATTTTTTTTATCCACCCTCCTCTTATAGTCGTGTTTGAGTTTCTGAAAATGTAACTATGTTGATGCCCTAAAGCCGCAATGACAGAGAAATGAATCAAAAATATTAAAAACCTAAGCTAAAAATAAAATTATATTAGTTTTTTAAATTTTAGCTGCAAAAACCCCCATACCTTCTTCTTCTAGCTTCTTAGTGAAAAATATGTAATTGTCTTTATTGTAGACAATAAAATTTCCTTTTCAACGATATACAAGTCAGTGGGGTACGAACAAAGACAAATTCTCCAGCGGCGTCCGTTTATTGAGGTAATGCAAAAAAAATTAAAAAAATAATTATTAAAAATTGTGTCCTATAGTCGGTTGTAGAAAATAACATTTCCTTTTAAACGATGTGTAACAGGGCAGCATTAGTTTTATTTATAACAATTTAGGACCCTCCGTAAATTACATCAATTGAAAAATCACTAAACTTACCAATTGTTTTACAAGTTTTATCCAATTTTCTCAAAAACTAAGCTTTTTAGAAAAAAACTTATTCCACATTTTATTGTAGAAAATGAAATTCCCTTTTTAATAGTATATAAGTTAGAGCAATCAGATTAACAGCAAACTCTCCAGCGGCGTCCGTTTTTTGAGAAAATGTTTAAAAAATTAAAAAACCACATGTTTGTCACAAGTTCTGCCCGATTATCTTAAAAACCAAGCCCTCTATCAAAAATTGTGTTCTATAGTCGATTATAGACAATAAAAATTCCTTTTAAACGGCGTACCACAAGGTAAGGTTTATCTTCACAATAAAACTTCACAGGCGTCCAAACCAATTTTTACAAATCACCAAACAAATTAATTTTGTTACAGGTTTTATCCAAGTTTCTTAGAAACTAAGCTCAATAAAAAAAAAGTGTTCTAAACTTTATTGTAGAAAATAAAATGGGGGTCATTTACAAAATAAATAAATAAAAACATTTTTGTAACATGTTTCACCCGATTCTCCAAAAAACCAAGCTCTTTATCAAAAAATGTCTCATACTTGATTGTAGAAAAAAAATTTCGTTTTCAACGATGTATAACAAGGTAAGAAAAGTTTAATTTTTAAAACTTTGGGGACGTCCGTAAATTAAATTATTGTTTAAAAATCACACGAAACAAATTAATTTTGGTTCGATTTTTTTTAAGATTCTTAAAATTTGAATCAGTGGCGGTAGTAGGCCATCCCCCCTCACATATCTAACCGTACCTACAAAATTATGGCGCAAGATGTAGAGAAAAGGTGAGTAGTAGGATCACCTTTGCTGCTAGCCATACCTAGAATCTTTTTTTGGGGGGAGTTTCATCTTTTTTTTGTGGAGGAGGGATGAAAGGAAAGGTGGGGAGGTACAAGGGGTGCAAAGACTATCAATGCAGATGGCGGGTATAGTGTGGTGCTTCATTTGTTAATTTTTAAAAATTTATTTTATTTACAAACGCCTCTAAAGTTTTAAAAATGAAATTAATCTTACCAAGTTATATATCATTTAAAAGGAAATTTTTCTACAAATCAGCTGTCAAGCATATTTCCTATAAAAAGCCTAGTTTTTTTGGAAAATCGGGTGAAACATGTGACAATAATGCTTTTGTTTTTTTTTTGTTTTATATGACCCTTATATCTATACGAACGTCGCTGGAGAGTTTGTCATTAACCAAATCGCACTGACTTATATATCGGTAAAATGGGAATTTTATTTTCTTCAATAAAGTTTAGAACATATTTTTTTCAATTGGGCTTAGTTTTTAAGGAAATTGGATAAAACCTGTAAAAAAATTAATTTATTTGATGATTTGTAAAAATTGATTTTATTTACGGACGCCTGTGAAGTTTTAATTTAAAGCTAAATCTTACTTTGTGACACAGCAGTTCAAAGAAAATTTTATTGTCTACAATCTACTATACAAAGAAATTCAAGGAACCCTAGAAGACGCATCCCCATTAATTAATACGCAAATTCATTCATCATGCATGAAATCTCAGAAAATTTCGCCGAATCCTCGCAGGCAACACTGTAAGAGGTATAAAAGAGAAATCGATGAAAAACCATGGGCGTGCAGATTTTGTTGAAAATAAAATAAATTATTATAGACATTTTCCTTTGCACCTAAAATTATAAAATTTAAATAAGTGTAAAATATTACCGGTACAGCTTTGACAGCCATTCTATTTAAATGACTCTTTTTACAGAAATAATTTTTTTATCGATTTATAATATTAGAAATCAATAACTTATTTACAGTTGGTAATATCCGTAGTTTTGATTGTTATTATTTTTCCCTAAAGATAAGAAATCTACTTTATATTATTTTAAAGTGTTACTTTAATCCCTAAAATTTAAAACACAGGTAAAAGTGTTTCTTTTTATTTCAAATTGTCAAAGGTGTTTTTTTAGCTTTTTACTCTTTCACCTTGGTACTCTTTCACCTTAGTAAATTTTTTACAGTAAGTAGATTTGTTCTGTTAAAAAAAGTCAAAAACTCCGAACTATATACTCAGACCTTGAGATATTTATCAAAATTTTTGCATCAGGATTTAAAGAGTCTATTTGATCCCCTAGTGTACAGGGTGCATTTTCGACACTTTTGGGTGTTTTCGGTTTCTATGTTTATAATATTGATATGCGATGTTTACCATCATTATTCTCTTTAAATTAAAGCACACTAAGGTGTAGTCGTTTTTTCTTCAATCTTCTCTAGAAGTTCCCGAAACCACCCAAATGATAAAAATGGGACAGCCTATACTTATAATATAGATTTTTTGTTATATTTTATCAGCAAAACTCTTGCCTCGAAATAAAAAGCACTCATTGGTTTATTTTACCAAAATCCATTCATTAGTTTATTAAACTCTAGAAATTAGTTTTTTTAGAAAATATTTGGTATGAGTCTGTGTTTTTTTACATTTGCAAATATTAAAAAATATGACTTATTTAGTTTTATCAACAAAATACTTTTGATTTCCATAAAAAAATCTATTTAATTTTTATTTACCAAATAAAATAAAAATGAAAAAATATTATTTATAATTAAGTGATTATTATACAGGGTGTCCCATAACTTAGACGCCATAGTGCAGCAGGTGATAGAGGAGGTTATTTTCAAGAAAAAAGTTTATATAACATGGGGTCAAAATTCATCTGTTTTTAAGATATAGGATCTTTAAAGAGGAGTGGGTGAAAACGGGTTATACAAAAAAAAATCTGTCACAGCCAGCCAGAATACTCAGCTTATTGTGATTAAAAAATGTGGTACTCCTTTTTTGATAATATTACAAGTGGAGGAGGTACGGGCTGTCAAAATAACCTCGAAAATGTATAAAAAATAATAATTTTTTTTAAATTAATTTTAGCTTTCTCTTTTAAAAAATATCAATAATATTTCATTATTATGTCTCGCTAGAGACTTGTTTTTATTAACAAAAAATATTTAAAAAACATTACATTTAATATGGCATTCATAAAAGTTCATACCAAACAAATAGTATTTTCTAAAAAAATTGACTGACTAACTTTTTTCAAATTAATTTTTTAAAATTAATTTCAATTTACTGCTTTTGTTCTAATACAAGACTACGCAATTTCATATTTTTACTGCGTTTTTTAAAAAAGTTTTATCACAAAAGTTAAAAAAACAACAAGTTTTTGATCAGACATGACCTCCTCTATCACTTGTTGGCCTATGGCCCCTAAGTTATGGGACACCCTGTATATATAAACATTATTAAATTTGGCAAATATAAGAATTAAGAACAATATTTTAATCCATTTGACTCAAGGCTCTCTTTTAATTAATCACCAGGGACTATGGAGTAAGTAAGTGAAAAGGAAGATAAAACTCTTTTTTTTCTGTGTAAAAGTAGGTACTACCTTTTTTCTTCTTATAGTTATATTTGTTCATTCTAACTACTTTTTTACATCATTACATGATGATCGAACATCAAAAACAACCAGTGATAATATATTATGTATACTTTATAATAAAAAGAGATAGTCGAATATTTAACTACTAACCACTAGTAGTAAGTAGTTTTCTTAATTTGAACTAGTCTTTAACACCTGACCTTGGGCAAGGCATTTGGTACAAGATAGTGCCTACTAGGTGCTAAACGAACATACTAAGGATCAAAGTGGTCAGAACAAAGACATGCCCATTTTGACAGAATTTTTTCCTTATTAAGGCCAATAATCTCCCTCCAAAGCTCTCTCTTGTTTGGATCAGTGGGGAACCTAGTAAACTCATAAATTTGAATATTTTTAAAATGTTTAATAACTGTACAGTAGCATGACATAAGAACATCACAGAGTGAAAATGGTTGTTTACATAAGAAATATATTTTTTAGAGTTATATATTATTGTCAGAATAAATTAAGAAACTTTTCCAAAAAAACCCAAACAATAAATAATGTTTCTTAAAACTTCTTTGTAAAATAAATCACTAATATTTTGTAAAAAAAGTTATAAACCACACCACTGTCTTACCAAATCGTAAACAATATGACGGTTTCTGGAAGAGATTCAAACTTACCGGTGAAATGATAAATCCAGCCACTTCTCGTCACTTTTGTCGCACAGAATGCACTTCTTAGGCATTTTTAAAGTTATTTAATAAAAAAAATCTTTATTTTGTGATAAATATTGCAAAAAAACAACGAAAACGCACGTTTATTCGGATAACCTCTCAAAGGCAACGATAAATGATGCAAGGGTGACGTTTGGTCTACATGGTTGCCGCTATTAATTTTTTTTCTGAAAAATAGCGAACAAAAATCAGTTTTTTGCATTTTACGCGAGAACGATAAGTCGTAGGTCAAAACTTAATGTATGTATATTACCCATAGGATTCCCTACAATCGGTCTCCATAGTCTATAGGTCTACAACCACACGTTTAGAAGAAAATTTCAAAAAATTATGTTTTTTGCAATTTATGCAAAAACGGTAAGTCATAAAAAAAAACTTTATTGACATCAAATGATCAAGACACAATTCTCTACAAGGCGACAATGACAATTTACAGCTCTACAACCACATGTGTTAAAGACAGAGGGTGCCGAAAATGACCATTATATACTTTTTTGCGTTTTACGCAAAAACCATAAGTCATAGAGCTGTGACTCACATAGGTGAATTGTAGAGAATGGCGTCCTGGAGATTTCTTGTGTATAGTGTGTTTTTCTAGGACCTACCGTTTTTGCATAAAATAAAATAATAATTTGGCGCCCTATATGTTCTACACGTAGTTGTAAACCTGTGGCCCAAAAGAAAAGAATGTAGAAAATTTTGTCCTTTAACATTTTATGTTTATAAAGTTTCTTTCTACGACTAAAAAAAACACAATTTTTGACAACTTAACTGCCATCTACCTTCTAAACATGTTGTTGTAGACCTATAGACTATGGAGATTGATTGTAAAGACTCGTATGGGTAATATTTCTCTAAAATAAAATTCTTCTCTACGACTTACCGTTTTTGCGTAAAATGCAAAAAACTGATTTTTGTCAATTTTGGTGCCCTCTATCTTCTATACATGTAAGTCTAAAGCTATAACCTTTAAGAAAAATTGTAAAGGAATTTTTGAAGTGTAAACTTCTTTAGGCGCGTTTAGTAGTTTTTGTGGGTACTGAATTGAACTGAGCCGTCAGACTCGGCTATGTAACGCTCATTCGGGTGAAGTCGGCTCGAGTCGACTAACTGTGAGAGGAACATTCAGCGAGCAATGTTCGCCTTGTTAAAGTTTACACTTCTGCCATGTGGTCTTAAGCACACACAATTTTTTTTTTGTCAACAAAGGTTTTCTCTGCGACGTTCCATTTTCGCGTAAAATCAAATCAAAAAGCTTTTTGAGTTTTCCAGAGTTGCCCAGGGGAGTTTTGTAGACTAATTTTCTTAAGCTATATATATATATATGTATATATATATATATATATATATATATATATATATATATATATATATATATATATATACATATATTATATAATGTAGCCCATAAGTTGAGGCAGAAGGGACTGTATTGGGAGAGGGTGTAAAGGGTAGGTAGAGTGTAGAGAGAGAGAGAGAGGATAAAGTGTAATAAAAAACTATGTCGCTCACCGATATTTGCAGAGTAGTCGCTTACAGGGCCCTGTTCTCCAGTTCCATGATTCACAGCTACACAGCTTCCACAGATGATAACGCACAGCTTTAATTTTTAAAGGGTTTTTAAGGGTGCCAAAGGGCAAAGAGAATTTAAGGGTAAATTCACACGAGGGACCGCGTGATTGAGTTCGTTTCTTATACGACACTGCGCACTGTCCACTTTTTAGGTTATAGGAAAGAAGGGAAAAATATATTTATGGACCGCGTAGCGGCACCCGCGTTTTTTGTATGAAAGCATGATAAAAATATATCAATAAAAGGCGATAAAAAGAAAAAACTTTCTGCTATATTAACAGAATCAATACAAAAAAAGGAGAATTTGTTTTATTTATTTTAATCCTTTAGAATTGTGAATGTCCCAAAAGAGGGCAGTGCAAGTAAAAAAGTAATATTTTCTAATTACTAAAAATTAATGAATTAATTAAAATAGAGAA
Organism: Aspidapion aeneum; assembly: GCA_963576565.1. Classification (NCBI taxonomy): domain Eukaryota; kingdom Metazoa; phylum Arthropoda; class Insecta; order Coleoptera; family Brentidae; genus Aspidapion; species Aspidapion aeneum. Next base: position 67,797 of record CAUYVT010000034.1, read on the forward strand.
TTTAGCGGGAGATAAACATATAAAGAAAAGGTTTTTTTAACTTTCGTGATCAAAACATTTAACTTAAATTTATTTGGACTAAAAGCAAGAGTTATTTTTATACCGAAAACATTTGTAGTGAGAACAATAATTAATAGTGAAAAGTGCAGTTTAGTCATCTGGTTTTAATAACATTTTAAATACCACCTAGGAATACAAAACTAATAAACTATTTATGAACTGTAACCTCACACCAAAGAAATTTAATTAAACTTACTTTCAGTTGAACGTTTTTCACATTTAAATGGAGTCCCGTTTTTTTCAGAAAACCGAAAACCAAATCAGTATTTTAAACTGCGCATTCGCTACCGTACTTTTTCTTCTCACATAAAATATCTCCCTCTCAGCTGTGGTCGAGCATATGTGAAGTTAGTAAGAGGAAGTTAATTTTATGTGATCAGAAAGAGAGAGGTGCGCATGTGCAGTTAAAAAAAATGGTTTGCATTACAGGATATCGCCGCTAGTTATTTTGTGTTTCTGCAAAAAACAAGCTCAAGTTGGTTGACTGCACAAAAATTGCAAATTTGTGCTAATCGTTGTACGTTCTATAAAAATCGACAATCAACAATCTTCGAAAAAAACCAACTTTAGCTGATTATTTCTAATTTATACTTTCCTTTTAATTCAAAATAGATAAGGATTTAAACCGCCACATAGATCTATAAAAACAGGGACTTAAAAGCAAATGTTTTATGATTTTTGTTAAGTTTAGGTACCTATGTAAACAAAAATTTACCGATTGATTATTGGATAACATGTTCTAACTTAAAAAAAAAACTTTTTTTTAAACATTTATATACATATGTGCATATAGGCACACAGATGGACATGCATACATACATATCTTACACTTACAACCTAGAATTAAATTGTATAGAAAAACATTATTAATGATAAGATCTCAAAAAAAAATCAATGGAAACAATTTTTTTCTCACATAGGATGGTAAACATATTCTATTACAGGTACATGTATAGCAGTCCAAAACGTAAGCCGAATTCAAAAACAAGATATTCTTTTGATTTTTATTAGTTACCATTTGACTTATGTACCTACATCAAAATTACAAGTTATAAAAGTACTGGCAACATTGTTGCGAATTTGAAAGAAATCCCCAGTATAATACTTTTTGTGTCTGATGAAGTTTAGGATTTCTATACGGGGTCTACCTTTAGTTGAATGTTTTTGCTACTATATAACATGATTTTTGACAGAAGGCTTAGTTTTTAGATAATCGGGTAAAACATGTGAAAAACATGTGATTTTTTAATTTTTTAAACATTTTCTCAACAAATGGACGCCGCTGGAAAGTTTGGTATTACTCTGCGCTAGCTTATAGATAGTTAGAGAAATAATTTTATTTTCTACAATAAAGTGTAAAATATTTTTTTTTCCCAAAAAGCTTAGTTTAGTGATTTTTCGAAATTGATGTAATTTACGGACGACCCTAAATTGTTATAGATAAAAGTAATCTTATTTTCTTATAAATCGTTTTGAAGGAAATTTCATTGTCTACAATTGACTATAGGACACAATTTTTGATAGATAGCTTAGTTTTCAAGAAAAGCGGTTAAATCATGTGATAAACACGTTTTTTTTTTTCATATTTTTATATCACCTCAATTAACGGACGCCGCTGAAGACTTTGTCATTGGTCTTACCTCACTGTGTAATAGACCGTTAAAAAGCAAATTTTATTGTCTATAATAAAGGTAATTACATATTTTTCCCTAAGCTTAGTTTTCAGAAAATTTGAAGAAAACCTCAAAATCTCAGGTTTTTGGTGGTCGGGGGGGTTTTTGCATCTAACATTTTACAAACTAATAAAATTTTATATTTAGGTTGGATTTTACACATTTTTGATTAATTTCTCTGTCATTGTGGCTTTAAGGCGTCAACTTAGTTAAATTTTCAGAAATTCGAACACGGCTATAAGAGAAGGAGGGATAAAAAAATTGGACCAAAACCTGGCTTGGAAACATCCAGATCGTTAATCTGCGACCTTTTGTCAGCTAGAATCCATTGTCAAACTGCGGTCGTCATATTTTGCATACTCAACTACCTACAGCGCCTGCACTAACTCGTTTGTTTCGGCTTAGGCGTTTACGTTTTGGACATATAAATAATTGTCTATATATATATATATATATATATATATATATATATATATATATACCGGGTGGGCCAAAAAAAACCGGACAATACTGTAAGAGGGTTTCGTCATCTAACGAATTTTCGAGGGATAGAATCGATCGAAATTTTGCCTCGGGCGCCACTCTAGGAAATAAGGGAGCCTAGAGTCTCCCTTGCCTCTCGGGTATGCTTTTAAACTGTGGAGAATAACCAGGTAAGTAAACTACAATTTCATTAAAAACTCAATTTCTATAAATACTATTTTATGTGTATTTTGTCATTTTAATTTAGTGGTACAAATCCTCAAAGAAAATAACTAAATATATGCAACTCAATTATAAAATAAAACTATAAATCCCTTATTTCTATCAAGTAAAATAAAAAAACTCCAGTTTACTCTGTTTGCTCCATTCTAGCACAGACAGCTAGGTACTTAGAAAAGCGAAAATTATGAAGACGGACTTAAAACTCAACGCCCTATCACCTCGGAACTCTAACAAAAGGATTTAAAAAAAATCTGGTTAGGTCCGATGAGATCAGATGGGCGTTAGTTGAATACTATTTTCTTTTTGCCCCAAAAAGACTTTTCCCAACATGAATAACAGATTTGCAGAAAGATTTCCTTAAACAGCTGGTAGTTAATTACATACTATAATTTTACAAATTTACGTCTATTTAACTGGAAGAAAACGAAACTGGGAAACTGGTCGGGGCATATATGTCTCGCGGTTCGGTTCGGTAACAGGTTATGTACAAAAGAAACGGAAAAAAAAAATTAAACAGAATATTTACAAATAGAAACGGAGTGTGGTACCACTTTAACAGGTTTAATTTACGGTGAGAGCATATATGTCTTACGGTAACAGGTAACAGGTTATTTACAAAAGAAACGAAATAAAAAAATTTAACTATAACAACTTTTAAGTTTATAAGGTCGCGGTGGGACACGGGTCTAGCGGGGCAATAAAGAAGCAATAATCGTTTCAGAAAAAAAATCGTTAATTATGAAAAATAAAAAGAGAATTAGGAAGAAATTAATAAATACCAGGTTTTATGTAAACGGGAGAGCTGGCTGCACAAAGCCGGGATGATTATGAGTCGGTGACGAAACATACGGCCCACGAAACATAATCTATAGCTTTGTTATCATTTTTGCTTCCTTGAAAGAGAACAAAAATAATTTAAAAAAAAAACGGGAAACGAGGACGGGGGTTTAGCAAAGCGCTACAATTATAAGTCGGTGACGAAACATACAGCCTACGAAATATAATCTATAGCTTTGTTATCATTTTTGCTTCCTCGAAAGAGAACAAAAATAATAATAAAAAAAACGGGAAACGGGAAACGAGGACGGGGGTTTAGCAAAGCGCTACAATTATGAGTCGTTGACGAAACATACAGCCCACGAAATATAATCGATAGCTTTGTTATCATTTTTGCTTTCTCGAAAGAGAACAAAAATAATAAAAACCAGGACAAGGGAAACTGGTGTGTCAAATCCGGGATGATTATTACTTGGTGACGAACCTGCAGCCCACAAGTAATAAACCCGATTTGTTTCTTAATTTTCTGGCGAAAGAAAATTAATATATACAAAACATGTAAGATACTAACGGGAAATCATGGAATCGGGAAAGGACAAACAAGTAATTTGCACGGTTCAAAATAAATTCAAATCAAATAGAATTATAAAAACTTTGACTTAGGCAAAAACGAGGTTTCTTTTATAAATCCCATTCTTACCAGAAACCGGTCGACATCTACACACACCGCGTACCACCTGTACATTGTGCTCGAACGAGAAACAAATCTCGAATCCCCGTAGAGCTCGGCTACAAATCGAGAACCAACGGAAATAACCGAATGAAACCCAACCACGTTTTTAAAAATGAACGTGGATTGACTTATTCGGAATATTATTTTATCTAGTCTTTTTGCAACAAACGTTTTGAAAGGCTTTAATGACATTCATATGTCAAAACGGCATTTTTCCTCGGAAAATATGAAACAAAATTAATAAGCGAAAATTGGGTCAGGTTTCAGTAAAAATATTTTTTAACTGTCTGAGTTTAAATAGTCTAGAAAATTAATTAAAACAATAAAAAAAAATAGTAACTTCGTTACAATACAAGAATAATCTTTGAAGGGTGCAATTTAATTTCGACCGCCATCTTGGATTTTGATATGGCGTACCGAAAAAGATATTTAGATAAAATATAATATAATTCTCTGCCAAGTGCTGTTTTTCCCATTAAAATCGATGATATAGTTCAAAAATTATATAGAAAAAAAAATTGTCCGGTTTTTTTTTGGCGCACCCGGTATATATAGACTAATAATTTCTAAAATACAATAAATAGTCAAAAATATCTTTGATTTCCATAATATATGCCCAAGAAGAAAGGGGAAAAAAGACGTTGGATGGTTTTTAGATCGAGTGGCGCACTTTTTACACCGTAGCGACTACTTAAGTGTTTAATTAATAAAAAATTTTAATTGTCAGAAAACTGTCATTAGCATTAATGTAATTTGATCAAAATCTGATCAACTCGTGAGTGTCGAACTCTATTTTACCTGAAACTTATGAAAATCGGTTTAGTGGTTTAGGAGCTATCGTGTGACGGAGAGGCATACGCACACACACAGGCAGACATCACGACGATATTGGTAAGATAGGTCAAAATACACCCAAATAACAAATTTTCAGAGTTATCTCAAAAAAATATTTTCGTCGAAAATAATACCTTCACTACCCATTGCTGCGCGAGCTAGGAAGGTAAAGAAATATTTTCAGGGACCCAAATTTAACCGCAAACCAAAAAATCGCTTTTCAATTTTGGCCAAATAGTTTAAAAAATGGTTTTGAATTTAAGCAGCCCAAAATCTTTGAATTTGCCCGAACACTATAAGACTTGGATATTTTTTTATAAAAACTAAAAAATATTGAACTTTAGATGCTTTCTTGCTATCACCAAATATATTTAAAAAAATTACACTCTTTTAAAGCTGGTCTATAATAGTAAAATAAAGATTTTTGCAACCTAGTAAAATGTATGTTGGAAAAAAATCTTATAGCATGTACAGAAAGAATTTTTGAAATCGCCCTATATTTGATAAAATTATGCGAATATGGTTTTTGAAGAGGGTGGGGGGGAATGACAGAAGGGGCGATGGGTGGAAGCAGGGAGGACTGCAATGTAGGAATTAGTAAAGTAAAGGATTGCAAAATGATAATTAATTATCCGCTTGCAAAATGATCTTTAGAATATTTTTAGAAAAGTTGACCGTTTTCGAGTTATTAGCAAAAAACCGACAAAAAACACGTTTAAGGGGGGGGGACACCTCCTCTCCAGTGTTGAGGGGGGGGGGTGGTTTCCTTTCGTAAAATGTTCGAACGAGTCTTATGTCTATCCATAACAAGTGTGTTGCTTTTACCAGAAACGAGTATAATATAGTTTACATTAAAAGCGTCTAGAGCGACACAAACATTTGAGCGAACGTTTATTTGAGCATAGAGAACTAAATATAATGTAAGATACAAAAAAGCGCAAAGTAATTAAATTAAACTTTTGTATGTTAATTATTTTTATAAGAAGTACTTCATATGCAATATTTTTTTCCTACCACTACACATGAAAGTGATGGATTTCACACCATTTTACCATCCTCAGAAAACGTTAGATTTCACCTATGGACAAAAATTTTTCTGCACATGAAAAAGTACTTTTCGCACAAAATTTACAAAGGTCAAAAGAAATAATTAGTTAACAGCAAAATTTAAAATACTCATAAAAAAAACAAAGATAAAATTTAATCAGCCAGTAAGGTCTTGAATAAACCACTCTATACAATAACTGGCGATGAATGATAGACAGACAACTCGATAGAAAGTAACTTTCTTACACTCGCGTGTTGTTTCACTCGGCTAGCGCCTCGTTCACAACATTCACGGTCATGTGAAATTTGTCACTCTCTTTTTTGTCTCTTGTTATGTAAAAGACTATTTTTTTTGTAACCTTACCATATGAATAAAAAATAATGAAACTGGGCCTCCTTTCAAGGGCCTCTCCAAATTATTTTTTGTTGTTTAGGGATAAAAACACAAGAGATAAAAGTGTCACTGTTTATCCCTGGGATCAAAAGTGATAAATCAGAGATAAAAAATTAAAATCAGGGATGAAAAGTGATAGGTCAGGAAAGACAAACCAGGTTTATAACAGACGTAAATTTAAACTGCGCATTTAAAATATTTTAGACAAGTGATTCTTATTTGATTAAACAATCGTTTAACCCTATTTTTTATGCACCCACGCTTTTACCTTAGTCTGTTAAAAGTCACGTTTGTGTACTTAAAATTTTCTAGTTTTTTATACAGCTAATGATTTCAGTAAAACCGTTTAACTTAAAACTGTTTACCTATTTTTGAGTTTGATGTTTGGCTCCACTCCACTTACCTGTTCCAACTTAATTTCTAAAATCCTAAATTAAAATCAGCGACGTTCGGTTATATATAAGTTTTAAATTTGATACAGATATCGGTTGACAAATGAATTTTGTTTTAAATTAGTTTAAAAATTGTATTGAGTGATCTGAAGCACCACAAAGTAGCAAGTTTGAATCAAATCAATTAATAAATACTTATGAAAAATTTTGCAGCCGTCATGTTCATTTTTGTAAGTTTCAGTTTCCGTATTTAATACATACTGGTGGATAAATGGGGAACTCCGCCATTTGTTTTTTTTTTAAGATTGATGAAAATAAATTGAGTAGGTGGATTTACTCCGACAATTCTCTCACTCATAAAAATGTTTAGACTAGAAATTTTCAAAACGTTTTCCGAGTTTTCCGAACATTTCACGAGTTTCTATGGAAATTTTTCGAGTTTTTTCCGAGTGTTTTCGAACAATTCCTGAGTTTTCCGAAAAAATTTTCAGTTTATTCCAATATTTCCGAGTTTTTGGGGTCACTTTTCAATTTCAATTTTAATCAATTCAATTCAATTTCAATATATTTATTTGCCACATTTTTTCCATGGAAATGAGTTTTATACATCATAGCCTTAAGTAAGTAAATATATCATGATATATACATTGCAATGGTTTCTTTGTAACTACATAAATGTAATTAAGCCCATTTACCGGAATTCGACAAAGTTAAAAAAATAACAAAAATAATAATACTTGTGACAAATTTGATGGATTCAGGAAAAAGTTGTTTCTTGGTTTAGTGTTGTTTTTTAGACTAAAAAAAGTTTTAAAAAATTAAATAAATAAAAGTAGAAATAAATAAATGCAAAGGAGTTATACTACCACAATGAAAATACTCTGCCAATATATGGGCCCCTAAGCTCACACTAGGTACTATAGTTATAGTTTACGTGTGAGCTAATATAACTAAAAACTGAAATATATTTTATTCAACTCCAGACTAAATTACCTTTTGTTTGATACCACACAAGCCATGTTTTGATTTAAACTCAAACTTTTACTACCCCCACCCTTAAAAAAAGCAAAAACTAAAATGTTATTTGTTAAACTCCTTTACTCCTCCAATTACCTTTCGTTTGATATCACACACGCCATATTTTCACTTAAACTCTAATTTTTGAAATATACCCCCACCCTTTTTTTAAAATAAATTAAAATGTATTTTGTTTAACTCCAGACTCAATTACCTTTCGTTTGATATCACACACGCCATATTTTCACATAAACTCTAATTTTTGAAATCTACCCCCACCCTTTTATTTGGTTTGTGTTCGGTGGATTTTGTTCATTTTTAAATGGGACCATCTCGACCCAAGACCCAGCCTAGGTACCAAATTTCATTAAAATCGGCCAAGCGGTTTTTGAGTTATGCGCGTAGGTCGTTACAGACAGACAAACAGACATACAGACAGACAGACAGACAGACATACAGACAGACAGACAGACAGACAGACAGACAAACAGACAGACAGACAGACAGACAGACAGACAGACAGACAGACAGACAGACAGACAGACAGACGGCGCAACAAAAAAGTTTCAAAATCATCTGAAACGCAAAGATATATAAAAAATTTTGAAATCGGAGCAACTTCTTTTTTCTCGAAAAAATTAGGATCACCATAGCTCACACTACTATAGTATAGTATATGTGTGAGCTAAAAAAACAAATAATATATAAAAGTAAAAAAAAGTAATGAAATATTCTTGAAGACCAGTTTCTAGTTAAGTATCTATTTATTTATTATAATTTTGGATAATTTTGAAGTAACCAAGTGCATATTTATTTTTTTAAATAATTTTTTTTGACATTGTGTTTGAGTTCAGATGGTAGCAGGTTAAAGTGTTCTTTTCCAATATATGTATAGGAGCTTTGCCCAATTATTTTTTGTTTTCTTGGTAGTCTATTTTCCACAACAAATCTTGTATCAGGAATATGTGGAATTTCTGGAAACAGTAGATTATTTTGACCTAGATAGAGAACAGAATATTTATAATAGAGTTAGTTGTCTTAAACTGAGTAAGTTTGTGCCTTTGCAGCGGCGTAGCGTGCCCGAAAGGGCGGTGGGGGGGAGGGGGGGGGGCGACAGCTAAAAAGGGCGCCTCTGAAAACTGATGAAAAATCTTGTGGCACAAAAAAAACAAAAAGGTCAAAAAGGCGCCTCTCACAAATCTTGCGACCAAAAAAAAAAAAACAAAAAAAAAAAAAAAGGTCATCATGTGTGAGGGGGCGGCCGATAAGTCACAAGGGCGCCTCTCACGAATCTTGCGACCAAAAAAAAAAAGGTCTTCATGTCGTAAGTTTCCTTTGGCACCCACTCAATTGGCCATTACCGGCCCGACTTAATAAAGCTGAGGGCGCTTCGGCCACCTATGGGGCGCCACTACCCTTTGTGCAAATTTTGAGTTTTTCTAAACATTACACAAGTTTTCTTTGAGCATTTGCTGAGTTTTTCAAACATTTTTAGTTTTCCAAAAATTTTCCTAGTTTTTCCGAGCATTTGCCGAGGTTTTTCGAATATTTGTAAAGTTTTCTGAAAAATGTCAGAGGTTTTTTGAAGACTTTCCGAGTTTTTCGAAAATTTCTCGAGTTTTTTCGAACATTTGTAAAGTTTTTTTAAAACTTTTCTCGAGTTTTTTGAACATTTTCCAAGTTTTTGCGAACATTTCGCAAGTTTTATGAAAATGTATGTTTCCGAACATTTCCCAAACATTTTCCGGGGTTTTCCTGACATTTCCCATGTTTTCCGAAAATTTCTTTCTTTTCTAATGTAAATTGACTGTCTACTATATTATACTCGTTTCTGGCAATGCTATTATCCTTATTATAGTTGGTTTCATTGTTTAGAGGAGATTTTTTGCGATTATTTAATTTTGCGATTGCTAATCTGTTGCATTGTTTGTAATTGTTGGTTTTCTGTACAGATATTTTTTACCCTGACTTCTTGAATTTTTATTACTTGTTTTGGAGAATTTCTGTAAAAAGTGTCTTAGTTAGAGGGTCTAATATAACTCAAAGCTACCGAATCGGCGCGGCGTGGCCGATTCGGCGCGAGCATTTAGCAGTACCAATCCTAACGAAAACCCAATCAAACCTTAATAACGTCGGCGTCGTAAGAAAATAAGACGAAAAAGCACTTTTTGGTCTAGGTTTTGTCACTCAATGAGGTTTTCGTTAATTAAAAGTTCAGTGTGTTTTTACTCCTTTGACTTCTACAACTTCTCTGGATTGTAATATGCATAATATTTTATAAATGTATATAAACGATTTTTTAAGATTCTCTTAGCTGTGTAATAAACCAGTAAATATGTAATTTACTCGTGGTTTTTTATTAAAATGCATAGAACAGTTCTTTTTTGTTCCGGTACGGCGCATTGCATGGAATTTGAATGTTAAACATTAGGTAAATAAATAATTAAGGATTTGTATTTGTTTTACGTGCAATGTTTAAATACCTATTGGATTTCTATAATATAGCTAACAGTTAGCCCGGGGAATAAAATAGCACTTTTGAAACCAAGGCGTAAAGGTTGTACCCCTCACCGATCAGAAAAGACAACAGTAAATCGTTCAGTGCAAGCTAGCGGGACAAAAGTCGTGTCCAAAAAAATAAATCAAAAAGTCAGCCGTAAAGTAGGCAGCAGGGTCCAAAATTGAAACTAATAATAAATTGAAAATTGAATCGATCATTTCAAAAACAACACGAGCCACATTTCTCTAATTTTACAGGAGAGGGAAAAAACTACCTGGAAACCTGGACTAGTGTTATTTTTGCACAAACTAAAAAATTCGGTTATTGCATATATCAATAGATTAAGTGCTGACTGTTGTCGTTTTTGCTCAGAACGTGCATTTACCTTAGAGGAGTCGATTCCATGAAAAAAACTCAGTTTCTGAAAAATGTGGACTCATGTCGTTTTTGAAATGACCGATTCAATTGCATTTGAATTTTATACCATTTAAGTGCGTTATTCGAGGTGCATATTTTTGGAAGTGATAGGTAATAAAAACTTATGGAAACTACACTGGGGGGGGGGGGGGAACCAAAATAGGTAAATAGTACATTATACATCAATCGTGTGAGCCTAAGTGTAAATTGGTAGATTATTTTTTTTACTTTCAAACCAAACAATCTATCATATAAAAAATGTTATTTTATCACTTTGTGGTATTTTAATTAGTTGGGGTGTCGCAAATAGTAGAGTAAATTTGTAGGGTATTTCAATAAAAAGCTGCAAAAAGAGTATATTTTTTTATATTTGGCATGGTAGTAGCTAACATCAAATGCTAAATTTTCAATCGAGGATCCCCTGATTTCCGGCATCGGAATCCAAGATGGCGGCTGCCAAAGTTAAGAAAAAAAAATGAATTCCCTGTTTTAAGACAAATTAAATTAATTTTGATAAACTTACTTTAAGTGGGACCTACTTAATTCAAAAATGTAAAAAAAAATTACACCTGTCACTTTAAAACAAAATGGCGGCTATATTTTAAAAAAATCGTTTTTCTTCGATATTTTATTTATTTTTTGCGCGATATTTATTCTTAATACCTCATATGAAAGCCACTGACAAGCTCTTTAAACCTGATGAAAAAAGTTATTAGTTTCTCAGCCGACACAAAGATGGCGTTTAATATGTCAAAAATAAAAGAGACCTTTATAACCTGTAGACCAAATTAAATTTTAAAAAAATTGTATTTGGATTTTATCAATAGTAAGTTTTGTAAAAAAATACAATTTGACATTAAAAATTTTAAGATGGCGGCCGAAGTTCAGATAAAAAAGTTATTTTTTTGTTCTTGTTTGACAGAACTAGTATTGCCGTGTAATATATCGATTTATACTAAATAGGGGTCGCCGATTTTAAATATTTCATCATAAATGACACATGTCTATTATTAATCAAGATGGCGGCGTTCAAAATATAAAAACAACATTATCTTCTTGGTTTGGTAATTTTTTTACGAAAATATGTAGTTTTATATTACTCTTAATTAGTTTTAAGTCATAATGTACAAAAATAATATAATTTATTTATTTTTTAAAGGTGGCGGTCAAAAAAGTAAAAAAAAACATTTGTGTTTATTTCGAAATTTAAAAAAAAACTGGAAAAACCAAGACATCTCGGTAAACAAAACACATATATTTTAAAAATGTCAAAAAAGTTGACATATGTCACTGTGCGTGCAAGGGCTGAAAAATAACGGAATTTCCTTCGATAGGTCGCCGGTATTGGCTTCACAAGCACATTTAAAAATAATTGTCGATATTGACGATTGAAAATGGAAAGTTACGATACATATGGAATTTTATATGAAAAGGCACCTACCTCGGACTCTCTTGCAGCTCCAGTCGACGTTTAAACGTCCAGTTTTTCACCTCAAATTCACTTTTTTCGGGAACGTGATTTTGCTAGTGTCTTGTTGTGACGGTGGTTCTTTGCGCACTCATCGCGGCGCTGCTTGTCTTCCACGTGTCCGGTGCCGTGAAACCCCATATGCATATTTTAGAGCGCGAAAATTTAAACTATTTTAAACGCGCAGAAAAGGAAAAGAAAATGAAAATTAGGAAATTTCTTGCTTGCACCAACATTTTCCGGCCGCCAAAACACGTGTGTTTTTACTTAGTTGAGAAAAGGAAAGGAAAAAAAAATATATTCGCCTATTAGCAACTAAACGATACAATTTAACATTAACCCAAATATGCATTAGATAATGCATGTAAATTAAAATTAAAAGAAATGAAAAAATACTTAGAAAAAATTAAGAAAGAAAAGAAAATTTTGCCTTATGCGTCGGGCATAGGCAAAGGACATAGTTTCACTACTGGTCGACGATATGTTCCTGTAGCTGTTTTAACGGTCACAACACGAATATGACCGTCTGAGCCAGGGTGTACGTCGACAATTCGCCCAACAGCCCATTGCAATGGCGGTTTTTGTTCATTCTTTAACACGACTAAAGTATTTAGTTTAATATTGTTAGAAGCCTCTGTCCATTTAGAACGCTGTTGCAAGGTGTTTAGGTACTCCAAGTTCCAGCGTTTCCAAAAATCGGACTGGAGCCTTTGCACCAGCTGCCAGCGGGACAGGGTGTTCAACTTGGAATCAGAAAATTCGGGTTCTGGTACGGAATTCAACGGTTCCAGGGTAAGAAAATGACCAGGGGTCAGTGGAAGAAAGTCATTCGGATCCATACTTTGGGCATACAGAGGCCGGCTGTTTAGTATGGATTCGACCTGACACAAAAAAGTAAAAAACTCTTCATAGGTTAACCGTTGCTCACCTATTACACGTTTTAAATTTGCCTTGGTGGATTTAACTCCTGCCTCAGCTAGTCCGTTTAGGTGCGGACTACCAGGACTTGAAAAATGCCAGGTAATTTTTAGACTGTGACATGCTTCCTGGGAGTACTGTTTGAGTAAACGATCAGCTCCCAAGAACGCGCTACCACAATCTGAGTAAATGTCAGAGATTCTTCCTCTTCTTGCCACAAATCTCTTAAAAGCCGCAAGAAAGGTAGGGGTGGACATATCGGAGGTAAGTTCTAGGTGAACTGCCTTTGTTGCGGAGCAGACTAAGACAAGAATATAACCTTTGGATACCTTTGCACCTCGGTACTTTCCCATTGTAATTGGAAAGGGACCACAATAATCTATGGCAACATGTGAAAATGCCTTTACTTGAGAGATGCGTTGAGCAGGCAAGTTGCCCATGATTTGTACGGAAGGTTTAGGATTTAATCGATAGCATAAAATGCAATGAGAAGTTACGCTCTCAATTGCATAGCGAGGGGAAAGGATCCAAAATTGTTGTCTCAAGAGGTAATGCAACGTTTTTTGACCGGGATGACAGTACCTTTTGTGAGTGTACTCAATGACAAGTTGAGTAAGACGGTGAGAACGTGGTAAAAGTAAAGGGTGTTTTGCTGAATAAGAGAGTTCGGAAGAATGTGGTAATCGACCCCCCACTCTTAAGCAGCCTTGTGTATCTAGAAAAAGTGAAAGTTTACGAAATTGTTTAGGAAGTAGCTTTGCGTCATTCAAACGTGAAATGAGATCAGCAAAGATGGAACGTTGAACATGCCGAACGAGAACAATAAGAGAATGTTGAAGTTCTACTTCGGTAATATTTTCGTTAGGATATTTAGATTTCTTTTCGGTAAGGCGAAAAATATAGGAAATTATGCGTTGAATTTTCTCTAGGGAAGAGTAACGAGAAAGAAAAGTATCAAGCATGTGTGGTTCAACTGTGCATGTTTGAAATACTGATTTGCGCTCTTCCAGAATAACCTCGTTTTCCGGAGGGTCTGGACAGCGAAAATCATCAGGCCAGCTCTCTTGGTAGCCTAAGAAAACAAGGACCTTCCCAATACAAGTCATGTTTGACAAGTTGATTAGGCATAAGACCGCGCGAAGCACAGTCGGCTGGATTTAGCGCTGATGGAATATATTTCCAGGCCGTAGGAGAAATGGTTTCTTGAATGTGACAGATACGGTTTGCCACAAACGTTTTAAACCTGTGAGGTGAAGCCGCCAACCAGCATAGAACCACTTGGGAATCACAACATGCACAGATTTGGTTGAAGTTAAGAATATCTGAATAAGTGTTTTGAATAAAGGAAATTAGGTCGCAAAGTAAAGTGGCACCAAGAAGCTCCAGTCGCGGAAGACTGACTGTTTTCACTGGTGCGACCTTAGATTTGGCCATTACAAGAAAGGTATGGATTTCTCCGGATACTGACTCCATTCTGAAATAGACCGTAGCCGCGTAACCTATCATAGAGGCGTCTGAAAAGCCGTGAAGTTCAATGCTACGTGGTTGATCAATGGAAAGGCGTCTAGGTAAATGAATATTTGAAAGATTTGGAAGTTCGGTTCGAAATTGATTCTAAACATTTACGATATGCGGAGGAGGCTGAGAATCCCAGTCCAGCTTCTCCTTCCACAGATCTTGCATGAGATGCTTAGCAAGTAAAGAAACGGGAGAACAGAAACCTAAGGGATCAAAAATTTTCATGATTTGAGATAAGATACCTCGCTTGGTGCATGGTTTATCTTCTGGTACGACCAAGTAGGTAAACGAATCTGAGATAGGATTCCATTGGAGACCTAATATTTTTACAAAATTAGGTTCGGATTTGTCGAAACGAATGGACATTTGTGTTTCTGATTCTGAGAATGAGGAGAGAAGTTCCGGACTGTTGCTCGCCCATTTTTTAAGTTCAAACCCTCCTAGGCGCAACAGGGAGATTAACTCCGACTGAAGTTCTTTGGCAGAGGCCACAGAATCCTGCCCAGTGAGCACGTCGTCGACGTAAATGTCTTTAAGAAGCACCTTGGAAGCATTAGGATACCTTTCAGACTCAAGTTTAGCTAGTTCTTGTATAGTACGAATAGCTAAGTAAGGTGATGACTTAAGTCCATAAACAACTGTTCTTAAGGAGTAGGTTTGGACAGGATCATCCTCAGAAAATCTCCATAGAATATTTTGATAACGCGTGTGCTCAGGAATAATTAAAATCTGTCGGAACATTTTTACTATGTCAGTAACAAAGGCTACAGCATGAATTCGAAAATTAAGTAAAATTTCACGGACATCATTTTGCAGTTTAGGACCTGCGCACAACGTCTCGTTGAGTGAGACACCTCTGGGACTACGTTGATACCCATCAAAGACCACTCTTATCTTCCCAGTGTTCCAGACACTGTGATGAGGGATAAAGTAGGAATTATACAAGACATCTTTAGATATAGGCGTAGGAATAGGTATCATGTGACCAGTGTCTAAATAATCTTGCATAAAATCTTTGTAAGCTTGATAATTAGCTAAGTCTTTGAGAAGTCTAGCTTCCTGAAGCTTGAAACGTTTTATAGCGATTGGATAGGTGTCACCCAACTGGGGTTCTAAGTTTATGAAAGGTAATGGAACGACGAATCTACCTGATTCGTTGCGTGAAACTGATTGTGAAAATAATTTTTCGCACATAATATCCTCAGGACTGTGATGAACCTTATGTGGAACCTGCTCTATCTCCCAGAAGCGCTCTAGGCAGATATCCAGAGATGGTTCGATGGAAGTGTAACAGCTTATGAGTGATTGTGGATTTTGTTGCTTTGAAGTTTCAACTTTACCAATCAGCACATAGCCAAAGATGCTATTAAAAGCACTAGGTTGTCCACGCTCTCCGTGGATAACTCCCTCTTGTAAGAGATGCGGAAAAAGTTCACAACCTACTAGGACATCAATGGAACTTGGTATATGGAAGTTTTGACCAGAAAGTTTGATATTGCGAATGTGATTCCACTTGCTCGAGTCGACAGCGCAAGAAGGAATCTCTGTACAAAGTTTTGGAAGTACTAACGCCTCAAAATCAAAGGTAGGTCCCGCTTGACCTTGAGGTTTGATAAGACATTTCGTCTTACCTTTGGTATTGGAAGATGTCATTTGATTTAACCCTTGAATAGAAGTAGAAAAAAAGCTTTTCGAAAGACCTAAACGATTTAGACATTTTTCTGAAATAAAGTTTGCCTCTGAGGCAGAATCGAGTAAGATACGAACTGGTTGGTAATGTCCCCTTGAGTCTAACATGTCAGCTACAACGGTAGAAAGTAGAAAAGTGGAATTTTTGGAAATCATTGTCGCATGACAGTTTGTGGAATGGCTTCCTGACATAGGGGTGCTATTGGAATTGGAAAGTGGAATATTAACGTTCTCTGGAGGATAAGAATCAACACTCACAGAGGGCGCTACTGGTTGTGGAACGTGAAGAAGACTGTGGTACCTAGCTCCACACGTAAAGCAGTTGTAGGAGGAGGGGCAATTCACGGTCTGGTGAGCAAAATGTAAGCAATTTTGACATAGATTCACCTGCCGAACATAACCCATCCTTTCCTGTGGACTTTTGTTTTGAAATTCGATACATTTCGATAATGCGTGATTCGAAGAACATAGGTAGCATTTTATTTTTGGATTAAAAGTTCTGTTCTGATTATTTTGTATTTGAGGGTTGCTGCGTTGATTGCTATTTTGTAAAGTATTTTGTTGATTTCTTGAATTTGAACTTTGATTTGAAATAGTTGTATTGAAAGCAGAAGGTGAATTAAAATTATTAAAACTGTTTCTCTGAAAACTGTTCTGTTGAGAATTACGCGTAGTTTGAGGTTGTCTAGGGGTTTGATTTTGCCTACTAAAACTGGGCATTTGCACTACAGATTCGAGCGCAACGCAATGATTTTCTATAAACGTGTAAAGATCAGTGTAGGACGGAATTTCTGAATTGTTTTTCTCTCTACTATAGTAAAGTTCGAAATCAGTCCTCATCTTGACTTCAAGTTTTGAGAGCATCATGTTAAAAGTAAGAAAATCCCATTCTTTTGTAGGAAAACCAAGCTCATTTAAGATGGCTAGATTCTCAGAAAATGTATCCAACATGGAACGTAATTCTTTCCCAGAACTGGATTTAGTTGAAAGAAAGTTAATAGCATTCAAAGCGGTAGTAGCAATAATTCGTTTATTTTGATACCTCTTTACTAAGGTTTCATACGCAATGTGATAATTGCTATCTGCGAGGGGAATGGTTTTTACTAGAGAAAGGGCTTCATTCAGAACAGAACTCCGCAATTGTTGAAATTTCTCTATATCACTTAAATCAGAATTTTGATGTACCATGACTTTAAATAAGTCAAACCAGTGTTGCCAGTCTTTATAATTACCATTGAAAATTGGCAACCGTGGTTGTGGAAATGATCTTGTATTTGACCTCTGAACAATATTTTGTTGGTTAGGGTTGCCTACGTAATTGACAGGGTTGGCCCTAAAAAGGTCGTAGTAAATACCCTTACATTCATAATAAAGCTTGTCAAAGTCTTTTCTAGTTTTATCCTGCTGGTCAAATGAAAGTTTAAACTCTTCGAGAGAGCCAATAATTTGGTTATGAAAATTATAGAATTGAGCATGACATTCCTCGACGTCTTCATATCTGGATTTGAACAAAAAGTGAAACGCTGTATCCGACTTCGCTTTCAAAGCTACCTCGTGAGCTTCCGCCATTTGGTTGAAGCTCAAAAGCCTTTTGTCGCAAAGTTTTTTCTGTTTTTGCGTAGACATTTTTGTTTTTGAAAGTTAATTTGTTTTTAAAATTACCCAAAAAAATGCTTAAAATATAGCTTAAAATATAACCCGAATTTTAGCAAAAATTAAACAATTTTATTATTTTAATTTTATTAACTTTTTTCGAAAATTTTGAAATGAAATGTTTGTAAGTTTGTCTGTATGTTATTATTTGAACATATCCCTTAAAAAAAAACTTTTATGTCTCACCAAGGATTGAACCCCGCACCTTTCGATTCCAAGTCGCACACTCTGTGCATACGACTAGCGGTCCTGTCTGAAAGTTTTTAAGAAACCTCGGTATTCAAAGAAACAACGCGCGCAACGTGAGACCTTGGTGACGGCGACACTTGCACCTGCGCGTTAACGCGACACCTGTAAAATCGATAATTAAAGGAATTTAGATGGAAGAACCGCCTTAAATTTTCACTTTCGGCGTATTGACGCCACTTTTACTGAAAATGTAATGAACAAAGCGATCAACTTTCTTTGATGAACTAGTAAACTATACGAAATATGTGCATTGGCTATAGCTATTTTTGAACGGTAATAAACACTTCGATCAACTTTGAAGGAACATATCACCAACGGGTGGTCAAACAATATGGTCTGTTTCGAATTGAAATTGAAATAAATTTTGAAATTTGAAATAGAAAATAGAAATTTGGAATTTTTGTAGGAAATTGCTGAACGACAGGAGTCTAGGTAGTTTGGAAAACTATTAATTTGGGTCGAAGGGCCATTAAATGTGCGTGCAAGGGCTGAAAAATAACGGAATTTCCTTCGATAGGTCGCCGGTATTGGCTTCACAAGCACATTTAAAAATAATTGTCGATATTGACGATTGAAAATGGAAAGTTACGATACATATGGAATTTTATATGAAAAGGCACCTACCTCGGACTCTCTTGCAGCTCCAGTCGACGTTTAAACGTCCAGTTTTTCACCTCAAATTCACTTTTTTCGGGAACGTGATTTTGCTAGTGTCTTGTTGTGACGGTGGTTCTTTGCGCACTCATCGCGGCGCTGCTTGTCTTCCACGTGTCCGGTGCCGTGAAACCCCATATGCATATTTTAGAGCGCGAAAATTTAAACTATTTTAAACGCGCAGAAAAGGAAAAGAAAATGAAAATTAGGAAATTTCTTGCTTGCACCAACAGTCACGTACCGGGTGATTTGATCGAATTGACCATATTTAACTTAATAGCTATCTCCGTTAATATTAATCTAACAATAATGTTTAAATAAGCAAAGTTAAATAATTTTTTCTAAATCATCAGAATCTGATGTCAAAAATGACATATGTCATACACTTGTCAAATTTTGACATGTGGTTTATTTTTTTTAATAAAACACCCGGTATATAATGTTTTCAATTGATAGGGCTCCTTTTTCTGATTTCAAAAATATATAATATGTTGACATTTAGACCAGCCGTTATTGAAATATTTGCATTTTAATAACTTAAATAAACAATAAGGATGTTGCCATTTTGTTAACGAATATAATTTTTAAAATGCAAATATTTCAACAACGGCTGGACTAAATGTCAACATATTATATATTTTTAAGTCAGAGAAAGGAGCCCTATCAATTAAAAACATTATATACAGGGTGTTTTATTTAAAAAATAAACCATATGTCAATAGTTTGACAAGTGATATATGTCATTTTTGACATAAGATTCTGATGATTTAGAAAAAAATATTTAACTTTGCTAATTTAAACTTTACTATTAGATCAATATTAACGGAGATAGCTATTAAGTAAAATATGTCAATTAATTCAAATCACCCGGCACGTCACATATGTCAACCTTTTTGACATATTTAAAACATCTGTGTTTTGTTTAACGAGACGTCTTAGTTTTCTCAGTTTTTTTTGTTAAATTTCGAAAAAATAATCAAAAATGTTTCTTTTTTTACTTTTTCGGCCGCCATCTTAAAAAAATAAATAAATTCTATTTTTTTTGTACATTACAATTTAAAATTAATTAAGATTAATATAAAACTACATATCTTGGTAAAAATATTTACTAAACCAAAAAGATACTGTTGTATTTATATTTTGACCGCCGCCATCTTGAATAATAAGAGACATATGTCATTTATTATGAAATATTTACAATCGGTGACCCCTATTTAGTATAAATCAATATATTACACGGCAATACTAGTTGTGTCAAACAAGAACAAAAAAAATACTTTTTTATCTGAACTTCGGCCGCCATCTTAAAATGTTAAATGTCAAATTGTAACTTTTTATAAATTTTTATAAAATCTGGCTTACTACTGATAAAATGTAAAAAAAAATTTTTGTCAAAATTTAATTTGGTGTAATGGTTGTAAAGATCTCTTTTATTTTTGACAAATTAAGCGCCATCTTTGTGTCGGCTGGGAAAATTGCATTTAAGCAGGTTTAAAGAACTGATCAGTAGCTTTAATATAAGGTATTAAAAATAAATATAGCACAAAAAATAAAGAAAATATCGAAGAAAAACGATTTTTTTTAAATATAGCCGTCATTTTGTTTTGCAGTGACAGGTGTAAATTTTTTTTACATTTTTACATTGAGTATATCCCACTTAAAGTAAATTTATCAAAATTAATTTAATTCCTCTTAAAACAAGGAAATCATTTTTTTTCTTAACTTTGGCAGCCGCCATCTTGGATTCTGACGCCGGAAAATCGGGGATCCTCGAATGAAAATTTAGCTTTTGGTGTTAGGTACTACTATGCCAAATATAAAAAATATACCCTTTTTGCAGCTTTATTTTACAAATTTACTTTACTAAAAATGCCGGCCGCTATTGGGCTATTTTCTAAGTTGAGCGATATAGTTTCCTATATTAAATAGCAATGATCCATTTTACGTTTTGTGACCCATAAACATAAAAGGAATTTTGACGTAAATCACTACATAAAATGACATATTTCAATTTCATGACAAATTTTCTGCATTTTTAATTTTCCCTTATTTCTTTGATTAAAGAAATGGATCCCTGACGGATCTGATAACTTCCTAGCAATCCTATAAGCACACTTCAAGTGAAGCCATACTATAACAGCCTTGAAAACAGTTCTTTGTAAATATCTCAGCAAACTTCTACGAAGTACACAAATTGTTGAGCAAAATGTAATCTACTATATTCCGAAAACCGCATATTGATGCGATGCTCTGTTAAAAAGTAAGCATTTAAAAAAAAATTATTTGTCAAAAAACTGTCATTAGAATTACTGGATTTTTACCAAAATCTAATCAGCTCGTAAGAGTTTCGCACATTTTTTTTTCCCGAAAATTTTATGAAACTCGGTTTAGAAGCTATCGTGTTACGGACAGAAATACACTTAGACACACGCAAACACACACATACAGACATCACAACGATATTGGTAAGATAGGTCAAACTATACCCAAATAACAGATTTTCGGCATTCCAAAAAAATATAAAATGTATTCGCTGTCGGTAAGTTCAATAATACATTTTTAAAAACACCAGAGATATTTTTTTTAACCTGGGCTAAGTCGTAAAATAACACAGGTCTACAAAATTAAACATTTTGAAAGATGTTTTCATTTTGAAAACTGATTTTATATAATTTTGGTGCACTGATTTTAAAAATTTTATTCATTTATTTGTATCACGTAAGCTTTTTTGTCAAATGTTAAAAAAAACTAAATTTCTACAAACATGTTTTTATTCAGGTGTAAAGTGAAATACTAGTTAACAAACAGTGGAAAAAATACTTTAATTATTCTTTTTAGTGTGAAATCTTCGTCTTTTTGCCAGAAAGTTGCGTTGGCCGGACATTCGGCTGTGTTTTTAAGGGCATATCCCGTTTTAACATCCAGCAATAGTCCGCCATCATTGATATGCTCCATCTGCCTTGGTATTGCCGTTTCATTTCCTTAATATCTTGGTGAAACCTCTCTCCCTGTTCTTCGCTAATTGCTCCAAGATTTTTTGGACGTTTTTCACAAAAGAAGTTTGTTTGTGTTTAAAGTTATTTTTCTTTTTGTTTTATTTTGAATTTTTGGGAAAACCTCACCTTAAAGTTTGTTTTGATATTTTTGGGCTCTAGCAAAAACCTTCAAAAAAGAAACTCCTTGTTTGGGAAAAGTTCCGATCAGGTGATAATGTCTCTCTTTGTTGTTATTTTCTTTTTGATCACCTGATCTTTTTGGCAAAAATCATGCACACTTTGCACATGCCGGTAGGGTCACTGCATCACGAAGACGTAGTGTCTTCTTTGGGTAGCGACACGACAGCTAAATATTTTTGGTTATATGACGAATCTGACACTGTCACGAGCGTAGCTTTTTTTTGTATTTAAAAAAATAAAATGGTTTACAAATGTTACGTAAATAACTGTCCGTCACACTCGGTATATATATTTAGACTGTCCAAATAAACAAACCATTCAAATAATGCTTTTCAGATTGTCGAATAAAAACCATGTTTTTTATGATTTCAATATTTACCCACATAGCGCAAGAAACCAAAAATTATTTGACATGTTTTAGGAAATATAGAAAACTATTGTTGGATTTATTCTAGGGCATAAAAGTGTACGTTTAATCTCTTTTTTCATGGACTTAGGTAATTAAAGTGATTTCTTTAAAACTATAAAGGAAAAATTATAGGTTTTTTGGATCATTTTATTTTATTAATATACAAAAAACAAAAAGCTATCATAATACACGATAACGGTTATTCTGTTGCTTCCAGCTTGGCAGAAGTTACTGTACTTTGCTGATGACTTGGTAGGTTTCGATTATTATTGTGTCCTTTGGCATAGCCTTCATATAAAGGAAGTATTTAACTTTCTAGACTTCTCCAGGATAAAAAAACAGGAATACCTTTTCGGTGAAATTTTTTACATTCTTTTTATTGCATCATTTTCGGTACTCTGAAAGCTGCTTTCTTTGGCGGCCTTTTCAATGTCCATCTCAAAGTAGGAATTATTCTTTGGTTCCTCGTTTGTTCAATCTTTAAGAAATTTAATTCATTTGTTATGAAATAAATATTATTTTTTGCACATTTTTTCAATGTTTGTTAGCGTCTGACTGACTTTTGTTTAATATCTACCATAGCAACGCGCCCAAAGCTCACCAAAAAAATGAAAACTATCACTGCACGCTGTATTATTATATACCGGGGGTTGACATGCTAAAACTAGAGTACCGAAGTAAGTGGTGTACTATTTATTTATTTTATGATTATTATTATTTTTAGTATATAAACATTGGCATTAAAGTCCCATTTAATCACTTAACAAATTATAGCCGTCCTTCCGGTCGGGCTTAAAAAATCTTGCCGCGGAATTAAAAGTAAAAACCGCATATACCTACTATTATTTTATTACGGTGTCCAAACAAAAGCAGGCGGCGAAGAAAACGTCGAAAGAATAAAATGTCAAAGACACGAAAAGTCGAAAGTACAAAAGGTCGAAAATACAAAAGGTCGAAAGTACAAAAGGTCGAAAAACAAAAGGCCAAAACTTCAAAAGGTCAAAAATACACAATGTCGAAAGTACAAAAGATCGAAAATAGAAAAGGTCGAAAGTACAAAAGGTCGAAAATACAAATGCGATCAATCAGTGTTTTCCTAACCTTTCTCAATTAATCACAAACCTATTCTAACCGGTACAGACACTCTCTGACCTTTTTCCACCAAAACACTGTCTTCAAATCACAGGTTTGCTATCAATTGAGAAAGGTTAGAATAATAGAAAATATGTTTCGGTTGGTTCGGTTTGATATCACACTCTCTACCCAGACAGCACAAATAAGTACTATGTACGTAAAAACTCGTACTAGGTACATGGTACATCCAATTAAACGTAAAATGTACGTACTCTAGACGTACATGGCACTAACATGAGACATCAAATTAAAATAACAAAAGTGTAGAATTAAGACTAGGTACCATTAAAAACTATTCTGGCTTCCTGAACATTCCTACTTTAGAGTGATCGTCCAGGTTTAAAGGCTCGAAGTCTCGATAGTTTTGAAGTTTGTTTTACTTGATTTAATATTTAAGTAATGTATCTCTAACAATGCCGTTAAATGTTATAATTTAAAGACACTGTATGTTATTTTAAAAACAAATAAAGACTTACTGATCGATGTAAAATACAAAAATAAAAGTTTTGGAATATTTTTCAAAAAATCATGTTTTTGCACAAAGTCTACCTGATTGGAAGCACGGCAGAACCACAGAAATGACTTTAGAAACTATAAGAAATTTACAAAAGAGGCAAAATTTAGGGTAACCCCACAGAAATGATATTTTTTATGATTGTAGTTAAATAATATATATCTAATAGTAAAAGTATATGCATTAAATTGTTGTAGTATTTTTTGTATTAATGTATATTATAAAAATAAAAAGTTGGCCAAAAACTTAAAATATAAGTATGGTCTTTAATTTTTAAAAAAATATTTTACATACTGTAGGTACTCTAAAAATTCTGAGATCGCTTTACAAACTTCTACAAAAATTGTAGGTACTCTAAAAATTCCGAGGTTAATTTACAATATTGTATAGAAAGTGCGTGTAGGTACTCTAATTATTCCGAGGTAAGTTGACGAGTCGCCCATGGAAATTCCGAGGCATGTCACGTGGGCTTGTCGCTACCCATGGAGACGCCAGGCTTCCAGGATGCAGTGACCCTACATGCCGGGAGTTTGAAGCGCCCCCTTGTATTTGACAAGGGAATGAAGAACTCACTTCCGACAAGACACTGAAAGAAGTCACACGTGTTTTAAGATTAAGGCCAAATTACATCCACAAGAAAATACGTGGCGCCGCGAGTGAAGTGTGAAGCCGCTGCTGAATGAAAGAAGGTAAGCTTCTAACGTGTTGCCGATTTTTTTCCCGTGTTTTAGTTCAATAGACGTCTGTTTTCCCAGACGGGGTGAATTTAACTTTCGTGTATTTTTTTTGTGATATCTCTAGTCTTCTCCCCTTCAGGCACAGCCCTCTATTTGGTCCTTCAGACCCTTATGTATGAAAAAGCACTTTGGATTTTACAGTTTTTTTTGTTAAAAAATTGGTAATTTTATAGTTTTTTTGCAGCAGCCACATTTTATCGTTTTTTGCCAGAATCGAACATTGTTCTTTTTTGTACCGGTTTTTTTTTTTAGCTTCCGCATGGTTTTGAAGGTTGGTTGCCCTGAGTTTGGTATATGACCTCGTGCGGCGATAAAAAACCCCCGTTCGACATTTGGGGCGTCGCGTTCTTTTTTCTTGTTAGTCGTTGGTTCACTGACGTTTCATTGACGTTTTTGTGTTCTAACCTCACAATTTCACGTGTTGTTTTGTTTACCTCCGAGGTTAGAAACTTTTTGTTGATTTTCGTCGGTTTCGAATTTGTTTGTGTGAAATCCGTCGAAATTTACCTTCTTTTTGCTTTAGTTAAGCGCGAGATTGTTGCCGCGTTGTTACCGAACCTTAACCGTGTGTTGATAGCGAATTTGTCGCGAAAAAACCTACTTTTTGCTTTCGTTAAGCGCGAGATTGTTGCCGCGTTGTTACCGAACCTTACCCGTGTGTTGATAGCAAATTTGTCGCGAAAAAACCTACTTTTTTGTATCTGATAAAAACCGCTATGTCATGTCTGAAACAAAAGTTTTAAAACAACAACAAAAAAGCGTTTTTAATAAATTAAAAACGACTTACAATAAAGCCGTCGAAGCCCAGGGCAATGCAGATAAAGCAAAAAGTTAAAAACCAGAAGGGAAGATGTGCCTTCTCTGGTAAGTCAATTTGATGCTTTGCATTTTGAAATTATAAGCTTAGCTAATAGTGATCAGATACAGAAAAGTCAAGAAACCTTAGTGCAGGAATTTGATAAAATGAAATACACAATTAGATCGATTTGTCGTGAGCTCTATCCTGAGGATTACCAAGATGCCTCACAGACAATTTTAAACCATTCCCTGGTAAATGTGGACAAGGGTCTTGAAATTAAAAGAATACCGGTACCCCATTTTGACAGTAATCTTAAAAAATGGCCCTTTTTTTTGATATGTTTAAGTCACTTGTTCATGATAAAGCTGATATGAGTGAAATAGCTAAATTTCAAGCCTTAAATACCGCTCTGGTGGGAGGAGCAGCATCTGTGATTAGGAACATACCGCTAACCTCGGATAATTATCGAGTAGCTTTTGATGCGATGATTAGGCGCTTTAATAATAATAATTGTATAAAAAAATATATATATTTTAGCTAGGAAAACAAAAAAAACAAATAAAATAATTTCTTTTCTGAATGTATCAAGCGTAATTCATTTAATGTGAAATTATTGATTTTAAACCAAATCAAATGTTTTTATACAAAAATAGTAGCCTAATTATCATTTTTTTATTGAAAAAAAAAACAGAACTGAGGTTTTAGTACCTACTGTTGAGAGATTAATAAGCCCACGTACAATGAAAATTTTGTGGGTCCTTTGTTTATTTCTTTGCAGGGTTTTTACTTTATTTCTGTGAATATATTTTTAGTTAATAATAAGTACATAGATATTGTGAATATTGTAGCCAAACGATTTGTTATTAGAAATAAACTATTATTATTATTATTTAATAATAAAAGACTTTTGGTAACAAATTATTGGACGTCTATTTGTCAAGCCCCTTCTGCAAAATCGAACAACCCACATGATTTGAGATTATTGTTGTCCACTTTTCGGGAAAATTTGGAAGCATTGTCAAATTATGATGATGTAGATCTTTTAGATTTTGCTAAAATGATTCTTCTTTTGCAAAAGGTTGATAACCCATTGAAAACTCAGTTTGAGATTGAGTATAGTGATAAGGAAATCCCGTCCTATAAAGATTTGTTTAAATTCTTACAGAAAAATTGTCGAGCTTTGAAAAATAGTTCCCTTTTGAATAAGCCAAAGGAGGTCTCACCTCCACTACCCCCTAGGAAGGGTGGCAAACCACCCTGTCTTGTGTTATTGACTGGAACAGGCCAGTCTGGTAATAAAGGTTGTGCTTATTGCCAGCAGCAGCCTTACCACCCCCTTGTGAAGTGTGCCAGATTTCTGGAATTAGAAGTAGGTCAACGCCATTTTATTTGTTAAGCATGAACGACTGTGTATTAACTGCTTTGGCAAACATGGTGTATCTCAATGCCCTACAAATGTCACGTGTCGTTAGTGCCAGGGTCTTCACCATTCCCTGTTGCACTTTGTGAAAAGCTCTCCAAGCAACCAAGTTGATTGTCCAGGGGAGACCCCCCGTATACCTAATAGTGAAGGTGCCAAACAGACATTGTGTACCGCTACACCCAGTAGCAACCATTTTTAACCTCGTAAGAGGAGACCTGTGCTTTTTGCAACTGCCGAAATTTTAGTTGTAGGTGCCAACAAAAAACTTGTGTCTTGTCGAGCAATTTTAGATTCCGCTAGTGAATTGTCCTTTGTAACCATGGCTGAGAGGTTAGGACTTAAAGTGGCTCCGAATAGAACTCCTATTGAAGGAATAAATGGCATGATTTCTAGTACGCCATATGGCAATGTTACATTGAAAATTGGCTCCTCCAAGTTTCCTGATAGTTTGTTTTCCTGTGATGCCATTTCTATTCCTAAAATTTGTGGAACCATACCTGTGTGTTTTGTAGAATATGATTCTCTTCAGTGGCCATACCTGAGAGATTTAGATTTTGCTGATCCTAATTTTGGACAACCTAGTAGTGTATACCTTTTAATTGGTGTTGATTTGTTTGGTCAGAGGCTTGTACCTGGCTTTCAAAAAGGAGAAAATGAATGAACCTTGTGCCATTAATTCAATATTTGGTTGGATACTCCTTGGTGGTATTGATGGTCCTCATAAAACTCAAAAACCGATTAGTTTGTTGACCTCAGTGTCTTCCCCTATATAATCTCGATTGGATAGTACCTTACAAAATTTTTGACTTGTGTAAAAAAATATTTGCTACCACTTAATCTAGAACTGAGTCTGGTAGATATGTTGTTCGTTTACCTTTCAGAGAGCCTCGACAAGAGCTTGGTGATTCTAAAGGTCAAGATTCAATATGATGGATAACCGATTATTGATAAATCCTGCTTTGTATACTGCGTACAAAGACTTTATTCAGGATTACCTAGACCAGGGGCATATGAAATTAGACAATTCTAGCCCTGACTTCCATTCATATTTTATTCCACAACACCCAGTTGTGAAGGTGGTAAAATGGTGTCCAAAATCTGATTCGTTTTGTTATAATGTGATGCTCATGAAAAGACCTTGTACCAAGAGAAACATTCTCTCTGAGATTGCAAGAATATATGATCCACTCGGGTTCCTAGCCCCAGTTGTTTTGGTTGCTAAAAATTTAATGCAACATTTGTGGGTCCAGGGTCTTTCATGGGATGATACCCCCTCCAGTGATATTGTTGCACAGTGGCAAGTTTATGTGTCGCAACTACCATTGTTATCTTCGATATCAATACCTCGTTATGTTGTGAAGCAAAATGCTGTCACCACTGAACTGCATGGCTTTTGTGACGCCTCAATGTGAGTAGTAGAAATATAGGAATCCTGGACCAAAGTAGGTAAAAAAAGATGGCGTATTATGCCATCAGGTTGTTTTCGAGGAAGGTTCAAGAATAGACGAACTGTATGATATGTTTTTTTGGGGTTGGTAGAAAAATTTGTGGTTTCAGATGGGGGGCGGGGTTTGAAAAGAACAAAATGGTGGTTTTATAGTGCAAAAGGCGGGGAGAAGTATGAACGGGTTATTTTGATAATAGGTAATAAAAGTGGGGATTTTCTGGTGTCAGGGGGCGGGGTTTGAGAAGAAAAAATTGGGTTTTTGATCATAGGTGATAAAAATGACGGGTTTGGAGGCGGGGTTTGGTTTATCAGGTTATTGG
The DNA here is from genome assembly GCA_963576565.1 of Aspidapion aeneum. NCBI lineage: Eukaryota > Metazoa > Arthropoda > Insecta > Coleoptera > Brentidae > Aspidapion > Aspidapion aeneum. The sequence continues at coordinate 96,454 of CAUYVT010000034.1, forward strand.
CGGGCGTGTTTTACATACAGAGCCCAATAGAACGATGTGTTTTTTTGTGGTAGGGATTAAAAAATGGAGTGTTATGTTATCAGTATGTTGGTAGGCGGGTAAAAGATTATGTGTTTTTTTTGTTGGGTAATAAAGAGGTGGGTTGAGGGGGTGGGGGTTTCAGATATTAAGAGGCGTGGTTATGATGTGTTTTTTCATATTAGGTGGACCAAAGTAGGTAAAATGGGGTTTTTGATAATGGTTAAAAAAATTACGGGTTTGGAGGCGGGGTTTGGTAATAAAAATGGAGGTTTTCTGTTGCCAGGGGGCGGGTGCGGCGGAGTTTGAAAGGAACCCTAGAGGCGAATAGCATTGTAAGGTGATCATAGGTGGGGTGATCTACTATCAGATATAGCCAATTGCATTTTCTTAAAAGAGGTTTGCAATATAATTTTTTTAAATTGATTTTTAAAATATTAATATTTGTTTGTTAGATTTTATCAGCAAATTATGTAGCCTTGTGCCATGTACATACAGTGATAGGAACAGGTTATATCTGTTTAGTTTTACATCTAGCATCGAAAAAGTGTTTTTTGTATATAGGCGAAATAGTGCCTTTTTCAAGGGGGGGGGCAACATGCGACTTTTGTAGTAGGTAAAATTTATATCGCAAGTGAATTTTCCTTCTAAAGTAAATAACAACTCGCAAAATCCATTGTGACAACAAGAAGTTTTTGACTTGTAAAGATTTTTAAAGCGAATAACATACTTATCTTTATTAATTAAAGTGCACGTAGTTTTGTACATTTTCTTCTAAAGGACAAAAATATTAATATTTGTGTTTGTTATAAAGAGAGTCAGGATATTCCAAATCTACTTCCAAAATTATTTCTGTGTCATTGTCTTCTCCGCAGAACATCAAAAGCTTATTAGCCAGAGGAATATCCTGAAACAAGTAAAAAATAAAAATTTATCGATTTCGTGTTGATTTAACCAAACACAATCTTTATATGGTAGTGCATTTGGCTAACCCGTAAAGGTTGTAAGTATACTCAATAAGCCAAATATGCCGCCGGTTATGAACTATCTTTAGTGGATAAAAAGAGTTATTACACTTGGTAGATCGATAGCAGAAGTGTGATATTCTGCCTCGAATACCTTTTTTCCAAAAACAAAAATTGATCTATATCTGTTAAAAGCTGTAATCTAATTTTTTTTAAAGTATCAATATACATATGAGGTAATTTTTGTGTTTAATAATTATTGTTTTAATATCAATGAAATGTTTGCATATTATTTTTAAGTTGATCAAGAAACCAAATACAGATTCATCAAAAAAAAACAAGCTATTTTATATGTCACACTGTATAACTTATGTTTTTCATATTGAAAGTTATTTACAAATGGAGTTTTGAATCTTCAGGTACGATAATCTTTGTGGTGAAAAGAGAACAATTTTCAATATGTACCTTAAATGTTTTCGATGAAAAGTGATTTAAACATAAGATATTATTATTAATTTTAATTATACCTTTTCATAATATTCCATATCAACTAAAAAATAGCTTCATGGTTTGCGGGAACAATCACACCACAAACTTTTTGTTGTTGCTCTTTTTGTGTTGCTGTGGGAGAGTCTTAAAAAATCTTCGATCTGCAACAAAATAAAAATAATTTTTATTTAAAAGAAAAAGAACATGCACATAATTTTAGAATTCAAGTAATTTTTTCTAAATTAATTTTGTTATTATTGACCTTTTTATATCATCTAGAATGGATTCCATATCGGTTGTGAGAAGGATTTCAAAATTAGGCGTTGCTAAAGCTCTCATAATCTTGCTTCTGTAAAGTTGGTTGACAATTTAAACGAAAATTTACATTGATCAACTGCTTTTTCCTTTATATTCCATATCAACTAAAAAATAGCTTTATAGTTTGCGGGAACAATCACAGAGGTTTTAGAAAAATTTAGATATTAAACTACATACACTAGAATTAATTTGTAGTAATCTAGTAATTACAAAAGGCAGTCGACAAATGGTTATTGTATTGTATAAGCTTTTACATCTTATACCCCTCCTACACTTCTAAAATTGTTATCATTGTAAAACACTCATGTGAATCAGGAAATGGTGTTAAAAACATCAAGTTTAATATACTTTTCTATTAAATATACAGGATTTACCAAACTATTTAAGGTTTATTTGACTTACAGCTCACTTTCTTTTGTAGAATAATGGTTATGGATTCGTGGAAATTATTTTTTCTTTCAGTATATTATTCAGGAAAATATGGAGAGTACTAACTACAACTTTACCGTGAACTAATTTTCATAAAATATTCAGGTAAAAGAGCTGATTAGATTTTGGTTAGAATCCAATAATGCTAATGACTGTTTTGACATTTAAAATATTTAAATCGCATCAATATACGGTTTTGGAAATATAGTAGATCACATTTTTCTCAATAATTTGTGTCTCAACCAAAGCCTTGTATAAACTTTCGTTTCTGAGATATTTACAAAAATTATAAAATTAAATAAAATTAGTAGAAAAACGGTATTTTCCTAAATTATTTTACTAGTAATTTGCGTCACGTTTGCGTCACGTTAGCATCATGTTAGTACCACGCCAGCGAGATAATAGCAGCTTCACGATTATATAACGCTGCTTATTCTTTTTTAGCAGTATTTTTCATAATGTGGGCTTAATACTAGCAGAGATAAGTTGACTCAAAGTTGTTTTAAAATCTTTGAGATCAACTTATACCTGCAGGTATTTAAGTTGAATCTACCACATTGCTATAATTTATTTTGTGTAGTTTTATTTTAGTCTAGGTATGGTCACCCACTTTTTTTAATATCATCTTAAAATTGACTAAACTCGTCTGGAAACCTTGCAATTTATAAATATTGATACTTATTTTAAGCTATGGAGTACTGCCTAATAACATACTGCTTTCAGGTATGACCCTTTTTGGTTTAATGGGATGTGGTACACTGAAATTCGCTAAATAACGTTTTTTTAAATAAGTAGTTTGTGACTTGTAGTTGTTGGTGCAAGGGCATCAGAAAAACAGACAAATACACAGACACATTATAATCATGGTTATGCACACCTTCATCCATAGCATTTCAAAATATGCTAATCCTATCACAGGATATTAAAATCGTTTAAGGGGTTCGTCGTAGTTATGCGGGGTAGGTATTTATTTAATTAAAAAAAGCTTATACTAATTCAACGTTTTATCAATTTAAAAACAAAGAATAAAAATCATAGCCCAAATCAGTATTGAATTGAGTTATGGATGCAGGAGAGTGCAGAAAAACAGACAAACAGACAGACATTATAATGAAGTTGTGTAACATTTTATAATATTTAAGACTTTTGTAAAAAGCTAAACAAATAACGTTACCTAAATAAAAGCATTTTCCAAGTTTGCGAATCCTACGAAAAACATTACTCAATCTTGGCCTCTCGTCTAAATTAATAGTATTATTTACGTTAACTAAATAAAAGCATTTTCCAAGTTTGCGAATCCTACGAAAAACATTACTGAATCTTGGTCTCTTGTCTAAATGAATAGTATTATTTAAATAAAAATTCATTAAATTTTAAATTATTTTCTTATGACTCATTATCTGTTGACAGGTCTCCTGCTAACAAGTTAAGACAAGTCCTGACTTGTAACGTTTTAGCTCGACATGTCTCATTTTAAAGTGTTAACAAATCTTAACCTGCTTGAAAAATATTAGTCATTATCATTTTACCTTTAAATTAAATCTGTTGTAGTCTATAGTTTTTTAAAATCTGAATTTTTTAAGGTTTGACCTTTTTAGCCTTATGGAATTTGCTACCCTGAAATTCGCTAAATAACGTTTTTTCAGAATCTTAACACAGGATGTGCTTTTTTCGCATCTCTATGACCCCACGATACTGTAACTTGGCGCTTTTGTTGATAAACTGTATAGTTTGTAAAATATGAATTTTCAAAGTTTGGCCATTTTTGGTATAATAGGATTCCCTAACCTAAAATTCGCTAAATGACATTTTTCCGATTCTTAACTATGACCCTTAAATAATAAGTTTATTTTGTTAGATTGCTATATGAAAGGGCACCGTGTTACTAACATACAAAAACCACTCTGTCTTTTCAATTTTTCTTACACCTACTTATTGAATTTATTATACATAAACCAAACTTCCGTTGGAATGTTTTCGAAGACCCTATCAGTGCATGTAGAATAAAACAACAAAAATTATTTGATTTTTTAATAATTAATAAATATTAAAAATAATATTGGTTTTGTGGTTTTTTGTTTGGACATCACTTTTCGTTCTCACGACGAATTTTAAAAAACATCTCCAGATTGCGGTTTGCGGTTTTAAGACTTTTCTGGAACAATATTTTTGTTTCTCACATTTTTCGGCTGAAAAACAGGATATTTTGTAAACCTAAAACTCAAATTTTTATTACCTACTACTACCCCCCCCCCCTTGAAAAAGGCACTATTTCGCCTATATACAAAAAACACTTTTTCGATGCTAGATGTATAAAACGAAACAGATATAACCTGTTCCTATCACTGTATGTACATGGCACAAGGCTATAAAATTTGCTGATATAACCTAACAAACAATTATTAATATTTTAAAAATTAATTTTAAAAAATTATATTGCAAACCTCTTTTAAGAAAATACAATTGGCTATATAAGATAGTAGATCACCCCACCTATGATCACCTTACACTGCTATTCGCCTCTAGGGTTCCTTTCAAACTCCGCCGCACCAACCCCCTGACAACAGAAAACCTCCATTTTTATTACCAAACCCCGTCTCCAAACCCGTCATTTTTTTAACCTATTATCAAAAACCCTATTTTACCTACTTTGGTCCACCTAATATGAAAAAAAAACATCATAACAACGCCTCTTAATATCTGAAACCCCCACCCCCTCATCCCCCCTCTTTATTACCCAACAAAAAAAAGACATAATCTTTTACCCGCCTACCAACATACTGATAACATAACACTCCATTTTTTAATCCCTACCACAAAAAAACACATCGTTCTATTGGGCTCTGTATGTAAAAGACGCCCGCCAATAACCTGATAAACCAAACCCCGCCTCCAAACCCGTTATTTTTATCACCTATTATCAAAAACCCCATTTTTCCTTCTCAAACCCCGCCCCCTGACACCACAAAACCCCCAGTTTTATTACCTAGTATCAAAATAACCCGTTCATATTTCTCCCCGCCTTTTGCACTATAAAACCACCATTTTGTTCTTTTCAAACCCCGCCCCCCATCTGAAACCACAAATTTTTCTACCAACCCCAAAAAAACATATCATACTGTTCGTCTATTCTTGAATCCCCCTCGAAAACAACCTGATGGCATAATACGCCATCTTTTTTTACCTACTTTGGTCCAGGATTCATATATCTCGAACACTAATGTGTGCATATGGTGGTGCAGTATATATTCGATAAATTGAGTTGGATGGAAATATTTCTATCTCCTTTTTGTGTGGGAAAAGTAGGGTGTGCCCTTTGAAAAGTAATTCTATTCCACGCTTAGAATTGTGTGCTGCTGTATTGTTAGCAGAACTATTGGAGTTGGCAATCACCTTGATTGCATCCCGATTGATAAGATTTTTGCTTGGTCTGACTCCAGCGTTACTCTTGCTTGGATAAAATCGTGTCCATCAAAACGAAAGGTTTTTGTAGCCAATCGTGTAAAAACTATTCAAGAGAAAGTTCCCCCCAGCTGTTGGTACCATGTAAATGATAAAGAGAACCCAGCTGATTGCCACTAATTTTGTTGGGGCAAATAACCTCCTTGTGTCCTATTGTCAGCAAGCTGCTGATACTTTACCGATTAAGTGGTGTTTTAATCCACCCGCCAGTCCGCATTTTGGTGGACTCCATGAGTCTGGGGTAAAATCCACGAAAACTCATCTGAAGAGAATTGTGGGGGATCAAATCCTAACCTTTGAAGAGTTGATGACTGTATTGGCTCAGATTGAGGCTATTTTAAATAGTCGACCATTGTGTAGTATGAACCCTGATCCTCATGACTTTCAAAGTCTTACTCCTGGACATTTCCTCACTTTGGAACCCTTGAGAGCCCCTCCCGATGAAGACCTAACCAATGTTAAGTTAAGCCGTCTCCATCGCTGGCACTTTTTCAACAGATCCAGCAGCATTTTTGGCGCCGCTAGCATATGGAGTATTTACGGTCGTTGCAACAACGCGAAAGATGAAATACCCCCAATAACCCTCCAAAAGTAGGAACTTTAGTAGCGTTGAAAGACGAAAACCTACCCCCACTGAAATGGTCGATCGGTAGAATTGAAAAAATTTACTCGAGTCCAGATAAAATTCCCCGTGTCGTACAAGTAAAAACCGCGAAAGGATTACTTGACCGTAGTTTGGTGAAGGTATGTCCGTTACCCAGCCAGTAACCAACCTTTAAAGCCTTGTCTAGCGTGAATAATGCTTATTTGAATTAACTTAAGTATGACGTCCATAGTTATTGCAATAAAATTATTGTTGCAAAAATGCTAATTTATTGTTAAGACCCTTTGGGTAATTGAATAACCTTTTTTTTGATTTTTTAGTTTTTTGGGTTTTTCTATAAAAATTGGGAATTTTTATGGTGGGCGGAATGTTTAATGCTGCCAGTTATTTTTGTTTTTGTTTTATTTTGAATTTTTGGGAAAAATTCCGATCAGGTGATAATTTCTCTCTTTGTTGAAAGTTATTTTCTTTTTGATCACCTGATCATTTTGGCAAAAATCATGCGCGCTTTGCACACGCTGGGAGTTTGAAGCGCCCCCTTGTATTTGACAAGGGAATGAAGAACTCACTTCCGACAAGACACTGAAAGAAGTCACACGTGTTTTAAGATTAAGACCAAATTCCATCCACAAGAAAATACGCGGCGCCGCGAGTGAAGTGTAAAACTGCTGCTGAATGAAAGAAGGTAAGCTTCTAGCGTGTTGCCGATTTTTTTCCTTTGTTTTAGTTCAATAGACGTCTGTTTTCCCAGACGGGGTGAATTTAACTTTGGGGTAATTTTTTTGTCATATCTCTAGTCTTCTCCCCTTCAGGCACAGCCGTCTAGTTTGCTTGTGCTTTACCACGACATAACTACCACAGACAGATATAACAAAAGTTATCTGGGTTGTTCACACAACGCCTTCTTTCCATATTTATACTCACTATAAACACTAAAAATGCGCAACAACAAAGACAACAACCGCATAAAGGTCAATATGTTATGTAAGCAGGTTCCAACGCTGTATCGACGCTTCTGAAATTAATCAGTACTGCCAAATCATATTTAATTTAATTAAAATCACTTTATTCGAACATCATGTCTAATATGGAACACACACATTTAGTAATGTTATAGGTATATTAATAAAATAAAATTTTTAAGAAAAAGATCGCAGCAAAAAAAATTACGTGGTGGAGCAAAAACAAAGCATAAACAAAATAGCAAACAGTTTTGAAATATCACAATCACTGTAGACCTGTGTAATTAGTGTAATTTAGAATTGACAAATTATGTGCAAAGAGTTTTTAAGGCTATTATCACTATTACTATGTCGGTTTAGAACGTTTTTCTACGTTGTCCGACGCCTATTCTCCCATATACGTAATATTCCATTACGTATATGTATTCTCCACCTCCTTCGATCCTGACAATCATCTTCCGTCAGGTTTTTTTGACTCATTGATCTTTGGATTGACTGTTGCCATTCCAGTTTAGGACGCCCTCTTTTTCTGCGCCCTATTGGTTGCTATTCTAGGACCTGCTTTGGTAATCTTTCGTCGTTCATCCGTTGTACATGGCCCTACCATATCAGTTGTCTTATAGTGATGTTATTTGTTATGCTTCCCTCGATTCCCATTCTTTCTTTTATGATCTTATTTCTTATATGATATGTTCTAGATATTCTCATTGATCTTCTTATTGCATCCATTTCGAAACTTTCATTTTTTTCATTTTTGCTTTGTAATTTCTGTTACGCGACAGGTCTCTGTTCCATACCACAGCGTGCTTTTCAACATTGTTGCATATATGTTAAATGTTACATTCTTTTTTATCTCTCTGCTCCATAAAATACTTTTTTCCAGTTCTTTACAGTTTGTTCCTGTCTTATCAAATGTGACACCCAATTATACATACTCATTGCATGGAGATATTGTTTGTCCATTCTCTAGTTCTCTCACTGATTCGTTTCCAATACATAAGTACTGTGTCTTGTCCACGTTCACTGTTAACCCCCAATTTTGGTATTCTTCCGTAAACTTTCTCATCATATACTCGATATCCTCTTTATCATTAGCTACAATTACTTGGTCGTCATCAAACTGTAGTGTGTATATGGTAAATCGGTCGTTAAGTTGTATTCCCATTCCGTGTACTTTACGTTTCCAGTTTTTTAGAACTACTAAAAAGAGTTGGAGAGATACAACATCCCTGTCTTAAGCCTTTCGTTACCTGGAATTCTTTTGAAAGTCAATTTCCAATTTTAATTTAAGATTTTGACCCTTTGTAAAGTTCTTTTATCGCTTTTATTGATATTAGTTTGTTCTAACACTGTCCATAATTTTTCTACTGGAACGGTATCATATGCTTTTTGTAGGTCCAGAAAGGTAACTCTATATTTCTGGCACTCCTTTTCTTAATTACTTGTTTAAGACAAAAACATTATCACTACAAGATCTGCCTGCACGAAACGCACTTTGCTCTTCTTATTCTTGGTCTAAGAATCCTACCGTACAATCTAATTAGAGTACCGGTTACTGAAATTTCTCCGTTGTTACAATCCACCTTGTTTCCTTTTTTATGTATTGAGGATATAAATGGATTTCCGTTTATGCATTGATTGATAATATGTGTCAGATTTTCTAGTAGTTTCTCTGATCCATATTTGAGCATTTCAGCGTATATTCCTCCAGGTCCGCTAGCTTTTCCGGATTTAAGCTTTTTGATACTATTCTTTATCATTTCTTTTTCGATAATTACTTCATCTCCATGTGCTTCTATGTCTCTCCTCGGAGAGGCTGACAGATATTCGGGTCTTATTTTCTGCAGCCGTCTCTTGTTGATCTGAATGTTTACTTTATCTTTTCTTGGGTTTTTTAACGTAGAAATTAATTTCCATACTTCAGAACGCTGCCTACCTCCTACGTGTGAATTTATATCGTGGCATTTTCGCTCGAACATTTAATTTTTCTCCGTGCGTATCAGATTTCTTAGCTGTCTTCTGGTTTCCCTGTAGATTTGTAGGTCTCTCTGTTCTTTAGTACTGAGCCATTTCAAATATGTACATTTTTTCTCCTTGACCATTTCCTGTATTACCTCCGTCCACCACATTTCTTCCTTCAAGCTTTTTACTACGTTTGTATATATCTCTTCAAATGAATGCTGTGTGTTTATACATTTTTCATCTAATTGTTTCTGATACAATCTTTACGTACTTTCGATTTCTAGACTTCGAAAGTTGTATTTTTGATTTTCTTCGATGTATTCTAGGTTTTCACTTTCTCCAATACTTTTGTCTCTGTTTGTTTTTCTTACAGGGAATAATATGGTGTTCGCACACCACCAGTTCAGAATGTTGTCCACCGATAGCATAATCAATGACTGATCTGAGATTTCTTGTTGGCTGAATCCAGGTATATCGATGAATTTCCTTATGTTTAAAAAACCATTATTTATTTTTTGATTGTGGGTTTAACACAATTGCATCAGTCTCAAGCCATTATCATTTGTTACTTCCTCTCCAAATGGTCCTACCACATTGCTTTTGGTTTGTCTACCAGTTCGACTATTAAAATCGCCAAGCATAATTATTTCCCTGGTATTGCCAATTTTACTGATAGTCTCATCAAGTTGGTCGAAGAACATTTGGTTTATAGCTACCGTTTCGTCATTTGATGGTGCGTAGGCCGTTATTATACTTTTATTGTGTCCAGGCATCTTCATGTTAACTCGAAGTAAGTTTTCGTTAATGCACTCGTAGTCTGTAATCTTATGTTTGAGGTTTTTCTTTATTAACAAAGATACCCCCCCGGGTGCTCTTCCTTTTTTTGGGACTCCAGTGAATACGTGAACAAAGTTACCGACACTACTTGCACATGTTCCTTTCTTTTTGTCTCTGTAAGTGCAATAATGTCTATCTTACTATTCTGCACTTCGGTTGCAATAATGTCTAACTTTTGGTTTACTCCCTGTATGTTCCATGTAGTCCTTTGTCTTTGCTTTTTTCGTCTTTGCGAATTTCCGTCCATTGCTCCGAGGCTTTGTTTAGGCTTTTTTGTAATATCTTTGTTTTACAAGTATTAGAGAACCAGTCTAATGCCTCAACCCCCTACTTGGAGGGCCAGGATTTTTGATCAAGGTTTTTCTCCTCTAGCCTTTGGCGAGCCAACGCCAGACTGTAAGGCATCAGTCTTTTATACTATCCGTAAAAGAAGGGTTGCCACCTACGCTATGATCACCGTACCGAAACAAATATCGACGCCCTTGGCTCCAACAAAAATAAGTGAAACATGACACAGCTTACAAAAAGGTTGTCCTCTCATTATCAGGTTAATATAAACAATTACTCGTATTCTGGCCTTCTACACAATCTCTTCTAAATTTAAAAAGCGTAGCGACTAGCTAATGTGGAGTGGCATCAAGTGGAAAAGCGTGATACACACGCCTAAATCTTGACATATGGCAACCCTAGTGAAAGGGTACCTAACACATTTTTGTTTTTAAAATAGTAAACTACTGTTTATGCCTACCTTCTTGACGTTTTATGTAGCGACACGAAAGGCTATGCTAATCAAAAATGGCTTACTAGTTTTGGAGATTATTTTTAGTTTTTTTATTAAATTAAGATTCAATTTTAAATTCGGTAATAAATTGGCGTTTCAATAAATTATCAAGCAAATTATTATTAATAATAGCCTAACGGGTACGGGGTAGACCTCGTCAAATGTCTATCAGGGCAAATGAATCGACCCCTGCCCTCCGTAGATTCCAGGTACTCTCCGACCCGGAGAGTTAGCACCTGTCTAGGGTCCCTTTCCCAGGGTTATGGGAGAAGCCCACATCGGTATGAAAGACGGAGAGGATGGACTCGTTGGAGCCAAAGGCGTCGAAATTTGTTTGGAGGAGTAGGGGTAAATTTTTTTTTAGAAGGGAAGGCTTTTTGATTCAGGAAATAAGAAGAAAACATGCTGGAATATAGTACAATAACCAGTGGCGGATATCCGGGGGACCAGGTGGCATCAATTTTGCTTGCGATTTTTAATAAGTCTGAGCTTTTAAGTATGCTACTTCATGCAAATAAAATGCGTCGCAGGTGAAATCTTTTGAAAAATAAAGTAACTTTTGTCTAAATATTTTTTTAAAATATAAACTTTTGTGAAAAAATCAAAAAATATATATTTGGTACAAATTTGCGGTTCATGGAATGGTTATTTTTTTACTAGAACTAAATATTATAGGCTTTATGTCATAAAGGAAGCGGTCTCCTTATGTCCCCCTGGATCCGCCATTGGTAGTAACTAGCCCCATTTCCTCCACCTTATCGACGCACGCTTTTTGTGTTTTACAAATTTATATTAAAAATTTAAAAAATTATATTTACTACTTTATTATCAAAAGCAGAATCTCTATCCTAGATTTAGAAAAAAATCCTAAACCTAACATTTTTCGGAAAAAAAAGTTATTTTTTTATGTGATTTTTGCACTTGAATATTTGTTTTATTGTGTTTAGAGTGAGTTTTGGGTTTGGTTTCGGAAATTGGGAATTGTTTTTTAATGTATTTTTCATGAAAATACGTTAAAAGGGACAGATAGGGGTTAAATTTAAGCGTTATGTTATTTATCGATGTTGCCTTGGCTCCTCCTTTCTATTCTTCTTTTTATCTTTCTTTCTAACCAAACTGTCAACCGTCGTCGTACGTTTTTCCCCATCGGAAATCTGGCAACCCTACCTTGCCTTCAAAACGTATTTCTCAATTTTTTAAGAATTTAGTTCTGTTGTTTGTTTTTAAGTTAGTTTGATCATCCGGGATTTTCTGAACCTATATAGAATAAATAAAATATCGAGTAAAGATATTAAAAAAAATTGCAAGGTAATAAATATTTATAATTGCATGCATAAAATAGAATACCATATACCAAGTGAAGAGCACAGGGAAAAAACAAGTCACTCTTAGTTAGTTTGGAGATATAACATTTTGAAAGTTTAAAACTGGCACGTTCTTTCCCTGTTGGCCAAATGAATTCTTAGTAATATCTTGTGACACGGCCTGTTTTTTCCCAGTTTGAATATACCAGATAATAATACACATCTTAAGACATCATTTGGCATATATAACCCACTTTCTTAGAAAAACTGACTTTGCACGTTTTTTGCCTGTGTTCTTCAAGTGATAAAAGTGGCACTTTTATCTCGAGTCAAAATGTTTGTACCTCGACCGGAGGTTGAGTTTGACTAATTTGTTTGATAATTGATTGTGTCAATTTAAAAATCAAAATTTTGGTGTTGTGTATTTTTATTTGGTTTTGGTTGATAAATAATGGTAAAACGTGGTGTATTCCCGTAAACCGTTCTTTTCACTAGTAACTACCTAAACAAGTGTGGACTTTTGTTTACATATAAATAAGCCAATTTCTTGTTGCCAAGTTTAGTTTTATTAATAATGACACTGTTATAAACTGATAGCAGCCGTTGTAAGGACCTCATACCAACAATTTATTTAATTATTTAATAAAAAATATATAAGTATTTAATTTAAAAAAAAAACAAAAACTTATGTATCAATTTTACCCTAAATATCTTATTCTTGGTTTAGACGGCGATCCGACTGTTTATACGTGAATTTTATCACTGTGTCATATTTCGCCTGACTTGTCTCATTTTTGTACCTTTTCAAGGTAAAATATGAGACAATGTTTAAACTTTTCTCAAATTATGGGTCAAATTTCTATGTTTTTAAGTTTGCAATATTTTTTTGATAATCGCTTATATCCTAAAAAAAATTCGAGTCCTACAAAGGAGTCTAAAATCTTAAAAATATAAAAGTTTTAAAAAGTGTCTCATTTTTACACAACTTGACAGTATTTTAAGCGGATTATTAATTTATTTATTTATTTACCTACAACTCGTTTAAAAATATTTCCACTGTTAAATTGACATCGTCACATTTAAGACTTTTGCGACAAACAATACTATGGTTTGGACTTAGGCTTCCTCTATTAATTCAATGGTCTAAGTTTTTTTTTGGTTGGTTTCGGGTATTTCTAGGGGAGAGAGAAAAAACTGACCCTTCTTTACGACGCTTAAATTTTAAGAGAAGCAAGCCGTTTTTAAGTACCGGGTGTTTTTGAAAAGCCTGCATTTTCATTTTGGGAGGGGGTCTAAAACTTCTTTATTTATGAAAATGTGCTTTCTTATAGATCTTTCCTTGGAAAATTGACAGATTTAAACGGTTTTTATCTATCTCTTTTGGCTTTTGAGATATTGCATAAAGTTATTATTTATCTTATAGAATTACCCAATTTTTATTCGATTTTTGAAAGCAGCGTAAAATTTCTTCTAAAATGACACTCAATATTTTATTAGTTTATTTTACTTTTTTTATTAAATAATTCAATTTGCTGACTGAGTTAAAAATATTTTAATATATTCAAATTAAAAATAAAAAATAATTGAAAAAAAAACAAAAATATAAAAACAACAAAAAAATTTCAAATAATCTATGCAATATCCCAAAAACCAAGACAGATATATATAAACACCGTTTACATCTGTCAACTCTTTAAGAAAAAGATTATAATAAAGTTTTTTTACACAAAAACAAAATTTTCATAAATAAAAAAGTTATAGACCCCCTACCAAAATGCAGAATTTTCAAAAACACCCCGTAGAATAGATTGCTATATGACCTCCTTCTCTTAAAAGTTGAGCCTCGCAAAGGGGGCCAGTTTTTTCCTATCTTCCCTGGAAATACCCGAAAGCCCCCCAAACATATCGAATTTGAGACACTCTGTACATTTTCCTCGAACGGAAATTTATTCAAAAACATTTTCTGCAAACATATTCTTTTTTCGAATAAATTTTTCTCAAAAATTATTTCCGTAATTTAGCAAGGTCGAAATGCGTGTTAATCTACGCTTTGTCAATTGATCGCAAACCTGTCCACTATGAAAATTTTTTTGATGAAAAAAGGCCAGAGGGTGTTTTTGGACAAAAAGATTTCCCTTCAACGAAATAATTTCGAACAAATTTCCATTTAAAGAAAATGTTTTCGAACACATTGACATTTGAACAAATTTATTCTAAGCGATTCGAACAAATGGTTTTCAAGCAACTTGTCTTCGAACATGTTTCCGCTACCTTCCCCCTCCCTATGCGCCTTCATTATTAGATATAAAAAGTGGGAACACTTTTTCTGTTGTAACGTATATTTTTAATCAATTAGTTTTTAGTTACCTTTGTCTGTATTTTACATAAATATACCTGAAATATTCTTTAATTATTATTAATTAGTTGAAACCCCTTCTTAATATAATTATTGACTTTATGAACCTATTTAATTTATGCTGACTAAAAAGGCAGGCAGGCAAAAAGCATTATATAGAATAAAACATTAAGATATGAGGATGATTGAGAAGTTAGATACCTATTGTCCAGTAAAGACGGGTAAAAGCTGAAGTGTTTTGGGTGTTGCGAAGCAAGCATAGAGTTTAATATAAAAAGAGAGAATGTAGTTTAGTAGTGAAAAGTGAGATAATTTGTAAAAGAGCAGGGTAGCGCATAATGGCGGATCACTGTTTAGGCAGTGCGCATTATGGCGGACCACTGTTGTGTAGTGTAGCGCATAATGGCGGATAACTGTTTAGGCAGTGCGCATTATGGCGGACCACTGTTGAGTAGTGTACCGCATAATGTCGGATCACTGTTGAAGCAGTGCGCATTATGGCGGGCCACTGAGAAAAACCTAAGGCTGTTAGTGCCTGCCGGCGTTCCTTCAGATTAGAGGATCTGTAAGTTTTATGGGTTCTTACATGCTTTCTGAATAACACATCAAAGTGGAAGGTTTCGGTAAAAGATAACCTTATTACTTGGATGTTGGGATGCTAATTGTTTAGCGGCAATTAAGCGTCCAGGGGAAGCCCTCATACTATTTTAGGGTAGCATGCTGAAGAAA
Organism: Aspidapion aeneum; assembly: GCA_963576565.1. Taxonomy (NCBI): domain Eukaryota; kingdom Metazoa; phylum Arthropoda; class Insecta; order Coleoptera; family Brentidae; genus Aspidapion; species Aspidapion aeneum. Next base: position 111,670 of record CAUYVT010000034.1, read on the forward strand.
GAAGATTAAAAGTATTACCCAAATTATATCTGATTTTATTGTTAATGGAATGTACGATAGTGAAGATGCATGGAAGGGCGGCATGAGGCCCCCGGTGAGTAAACTTTAAGTTTATGAATAATTGAGCAGATGAGTAAGTTTATTGTTTTATTTTATGGTACCTGACGCCTGCCTTTCAAGCTAATTAAGAAAGGAAGTGACAAATAATAATTAAAATGGTATAACAGTGATTGATGCTACCTTGATTGATACCCATTGCAAAAAAGGTGAGTTAAAAAAGACGAACCTTACATTCTGGTGTGGGGTTATAGACCACTACCATCAATCACTGTTAAAAGAGTTTTGAAAAAAAAATAATTCAGATTTAATTACACTAAATTAGAGCCAGCTTTGTATTAGTAATCTATGGTTGTTTTGTTGCCCAAAAGAAACCTAATATGCCTGTTTATAGAATTTTACTTAGGCACTTAGGCATGACTCAAAAGCAATAAAAATTATAGGATGCGGCATCTTTGAGACCGATATGTTTTGTTTTGATACCGATAGGTTTTGGCGATTCCGATACCCATGTTTATAAAAAAACAAACAAAATACCTAGACAGTGGCGCACCCAGGAATCTGTCTTGTGGAGCCTGAGGCATCTTGGGGGGGGGGGGGGGCGAAGACTCGTAATGTTGAATTTTTCGTGTTTTTTCATGAAATATGTGGAAAATATGTAAGAAAATCTAAGGCTTTCCCGCCCCCCCCTGGGTGCGCCCGTGCCTAGATAGTGCTTGCAAAGGCTTACAAAAGTATTCGAAGAATTTTTTTCTTTATTTAATCTAGTTCTAATATTTGGGCCGTTATAAAAATATTAGAGAGTTATTGTTTGAAAGTTTTAGTGAAAAGTGCATTCAAAGGTAAGATTTCTTTACAATTAACCTATTGGCATTTGATTAAACAAAACAACAGTTATTTTAAATTATTGAGAGTGTTTTAGTGTCCAAGATACAGGGTGTATTTTTTTATAGAGGGCGTCATGTCAAACAAGACCAGAGACACGTGCTACAGCTGGTCCAGTGGCGAAAAGACAGCGAGGCAATACTGAAACCAGTGGCGTAACATCTGAGACATCGTCCTTAGGTCTTAGTACTACTAAATTGACGGACGTGGTTAAAAATTTGGTTAAAGTAATGGAAATGCAGGTCACATCTAACAATGCACGATCTGCACGAAAAATCTTAAGCCCGCATGACACCATAGTACCAGTTTTTAATCCGGAAGACTGTCATCAATCCATTGGTGCAACAGAATTGATGAAATAAAAAACCTTTACAACTGGGATGACGAAACCACAGTATACCACGCAACTGCCAAACTAAACGGACTTGTTGAGATTTGGTACCGAAGTTTGCCAGCAATTCAGTATACATGGGAAGTATGGAAGATTGAATTGCATAAACCTTTCCGCCACACACCGACTTTTTTGGAAGTTTGAAGAAAGTCGTAAACAGAGACAAGCGGCCAAATGAAACTTATCTTTGCTATTACTACGAAAAATTGGCTCATTTGAACGAATGTAAAATTTATGGACCTGATGCAGTGTCATGTTTAATTGATGGAATCACAGATACAGCAGTACAAACTTCTGCGAGATCAAGCAATTTTCAGACACCTGAGGCATTGCTGAGTTATTTGAAGTCATGTGACATACAATCTCAACCCAGCACGTCAAGAGGTTTTAGATCTCCTCCAGCTCTTTTGAATAGAACAAGCCGCTTTCAAGGACAAGTTACTAATTACAAATATAGAACTACATGTCGCAGATGTCACCAAGTTGGACATAGAGCTTTCCAATGCGGAAGAGTACAGTGCTTTAGCTGCCAGCGTTTTGGTCATCGATCTCAGGAATGTCCCGTTAAGAAGCAACAACCTACAAGCCAGAATAAAAATGAAAAGGTCTTGTGACTGTCTACAATAAACAACCAAAAATATTTTAAGAACATTTTTGCCAATGATCAACCCATTAAAGCTTTTATAGATTTTGGTGCTTCATGCAATCTTATCCGTCTAAGCAGAAACGAGTATAATATAGTAGACAGTGAATTTACATTAGGCTAATAGCATACTCTAAAATTCACGCATTGGGCACATTTGAACGCAGCCGGTGACGACCGGTGAGGGCGCTGATTTCCCTAATCGTTTGGTAATAGCAGTTAACCACATGAACTGGAATGCTAGCTCTGTCTTTTTTTTCTTATGCAATAATTTACATAGGAAAAAAGAGAGAGGAAGCGTTTCTGTCTCCATAGTGCAGTGTTGCCAATATTTCATTTAATTCAAAATCATTTGGAAAAATCTTTCAATCACTGCTTTTAGTATACATGCAACCTTTGTCAGGAGTGGACGCGTCTTGTCCAGTGGAGGGCATAGGCATGTAGGTAAGAAAAAGTAGATATATTTTCTGACTTCCAAGAGTTAAGGCCAGAAACACATGTACAGTCCTTAAACCTGTTGCTAAAAAATTTCGGACAACTCATGAATTTTTTGAAAAAAGTTTTTGGAAGACATTGGAAATGTCAGGAAAACCCCCGAAAATGTTTGGGAAATGTTCGGAAACATACATTTTCATAAAACTTGCGAAATGCTCGCAAAAACTTGAAAAATGTTCAAAAAAATCGAGAAAAGTTTTAAAAAAACTTTAGAAATGTTCGAAAAACTCGGAAAATCTTCAAAAAACCTCGGACAATTTTCAGAAAACTTTACAAATATTCGAAAAACCTCAGCAAATGCTCGGAAAAACTAGGAAAATTTTCGGAAATCTCGGAATATGTTCAGAAAAACTAGGAAACTTTTTGGAAAACTGGGGAAATGTTCGGAAAAACACAGAAAATGTTTAAAAAACTCGAGAAAAGTTTAGAAAAACTTTGTAAAAGATCAAAAAAACTCGGGAAATTTTCGAAAAACTCGGAAAATGTTTAGAAAAACTCAAAGAATTTTCAGAAAACTTTAAAAATGTTCAAAAAATTTCGGGAAATGCTCGGAAAAACTAGGAAAATTTTCGGAAATCTCGGAAAACTGGGGAAATGTTCAGAAAAACTAGGAAAATTTTTGGAAAACTGAAAATATTTGAAAAACTCAGCAAATGCTCAAAGAAAACTTGTGAAATGTTTAGAAAAATTCAAAATTTGTACAAAGGCACAAACTTACTCAGTTTAAGACAACTAACTCTATTATAAATATTCTGTCCTCTATCTAGGTCAAAATAATCTACTGTTTCCAGAAATCCCACATATTCCTTACACAAGATTTGTTGTGGAAAATAGACTACCAAGAAAACAACAAACAATTGGTCAAAGCTGCTATACATATATTGGAAAAAGAACTCTTTAACCTTCTACCATCTGATCTCAAACACAATGTCAAAAAAAATTATTAAAAAAAAATATATGCACTTGGTTACTTCAAAATTATCCAAAATTATAATAAATAAATAGATACTTAACTAGAAACTGGTCTTCAAGAATATTTCATTACTTTTTTTTACTTTTATATATTATTTGTTTTTTTTTCATTGTGGTAGTATAACTACTTTGCATTTATTTATTTCTACTTTTATTTATTTAATTTTTTTTTAACTTTTTTTTAGTCTAAAAAACAACACTAAACCAAATATTAAGAAAAAACTTTTTCCTGAATCCATCAAGTTTGTCACAATTATTATTATTTTTGTTATTTTTTTAACTTTGTTGAATTCCGGTAAATGGGCTTAATTACATTTATGTAGGTACAAAGAAACCATTGCAATGTATATTTCATGATATATTTACTTACTTAAGGCTATGATGTATAGAACTCATTTCTATGTAAAAAATGTGGCAAATAAATATATTGAAATTGAATTGATTAAAATTGAAATTGAAAGTTGACTCCAAAAATGTTTGAAAAACTCGGAAATATTGGAATAAACTTTGAAAATTTTTTCGGAAAACTCAGGAATTGTTCGAAAACACTCGAAAAAACTCGAAAAATATCCATAGAAACTCGTGAAATGTTCGGAAAACTCCGAAAACGTTTGGAAAAACTCTAGTCTAGATATTAAGGGAATTGTCGGAGTAAATCCACCTACTCAATTTATTTTCATCAATCTTAAAAAAAAACAAATGGCGGAATTCCCCATTTATCAACCAGTATGTATTAAATACGGAAACTGAAACTTACAAAAATGAACATGACGGCTGCAAAATTTTTCATAAGTATTTATTAATTGATTTGATTCAAACTTGCTACAACCGATATCTGTATCAAATTTAAAACTTTGGGTATATAACGTCGCTGATTTTAATTTAGGATTTTAGAAATTAAGTTGGAACAGGTAAGTGGAGTGGAGCCAAACATCAAACTCAAAAATAGGTAAACAGTTTTAAGTTAAACGGTTTTACTGAAATCATTAGCTGTATAAAAAATTAGAAAATTTTAAGTACACAAACGTGACTTTTAACAGACTAAGGTAAAAGCCTGGGGTGCATAAAAAATAGGGTTAAACGATTGTTTAATCAAATAAGAATGACTTGTCTAAAATATTTTAAATGCGCACTTTAAATTTACGTCTGTTATAAACCTGGTTTGTGTTTCCTGACCTATCACTTTTCATCCCTGATTTTATTTTTTTTCCTTGATTTATCACTTTTGATCCCAGGGATAAACAGTGACACTTTTATCTCTTGTGTTTTTATCCCTAAACAACATAAAATAGTTTGGAGAGGCCCTTGAAAGGAGGCCCAGTTTCATTATTTTTTTTTTAAATAAGTGGACCCTTTTTGTGACTTCTAGTAAGTAAGGTCAGAAATGAGTAACTTTATTATTCATATGGTAAGGTTACAAAAAACAATAGTCTATTACATAACAAGAGACAAAAAAGAGAGTGACAAATTTCACATGACCGTGAATGTTGTGAACGAGGCGCTAGCCGAGTGAAACAACACGCGAGTGTAAGAAAGTTACTTTCTATCGAGTTGTCTGTCTATCATTCATCGCCAGTTATTGTATAGAGTGATTTATTCAAGACCTTATTGGCTGATTAAATTTTATCTTTGTTTTTTTTATGAGTATTTTAAATTTTGCTGTTAACTAATTATTTCTTTTGACCTTTGTAAATGCTATATGCGTTAATAAAAATTTTGAATTGTAAAGTTTGTGTACGCTATTTTACCTACGAACACTGTTAAGCTATATAATAACTCGAAAACGGTCAACTTTTCTAAAAATATTCTAAAGATCGGAGCGGATAATTAACTATCATTTTGCAATCGGATAATTACTTTACTTTACTAATTCCTACTTTGTAGTCCTCCCTGCTTCCACCCATCGCCCCTTCTGTCATTCCCCCCACCCTCTTTAAAAACCATATTCGCATAATTTTATCAAATATAGGGCGATTTCAAAATTTCTTTCTGTACATACTATAAGATTTTTATGCAACAACATTTTACTAGGTTGCAAAAATCTTTATTTTACTATTATAGACCAGCTTTAAAAGAGTGTAATTTTTTTAAATATATTTGGTGATAGCAAGAAAGCGTCTAAAGTTGAGTATTTTTTAGTTTTTATAAAAAAAATATCCAAGTCTTATAGTGGTCGGGCAAATTCAAAGATTTTGGGCTGCTTAAATTCAAAACCATTTTTTAAACTATTTGGCCAAAATTGAAAAGCGATTTTTTGGTTTGCGGTTAAGTTTGGGTCCCCTGAAAATATTTCTTTACCTTCCTAGCTCGCGCAGTAATGGGTAGTGAAGGTACTATTTTCGACGAAAATATATTTTTTGAGATAACGCCGAAAATTTGTTATTTGGGTGTATTTTGACCTATCTTACCAATCTCGTCGTGATGTATGCCTGTGTGTGTGCGTATGCCACTCCGACACACGATAGCTCCTAAACCGCTAAACCGATTTTCATAAAAGTTTCAGGTAAAATAGTGTTCGACACTCACGAGTTGATTAGATTTTGATCAAATTACATTAATGCTAATGACAGTTTTCTGACAATTAAAATTTTTTATTAATTAAACACTTAAGTAATCGCTACGGTGCGGTGTAAAAAGTGCGCCACTCGATCTAAAAACCATCCAACGTCTTTTTTACCCTTTCTTCTTGGGCATATATTATGGAAATCAAAGATATTTTTGACTATTTATTGTATTTTATAAATTATTAAGTCTATATATACCGGGTGCGCCAAAAAAACCGGACAATTTTTTTTCAATATAACTTTTGAACTATATCATCGATTTTAATGGGACAAACTGCACTTGGCAGAGAATTATTCAGAGTTTTATCTAAATATCTTTTTCGGTCCGCCATGTCAAAATCCAAGATGGCGGTCGAAATTAAATTGCACCCTTCAAAGATGCTCGTTTATTCTTGTATTGTCCGGTTTTTTTTGGCCCACCCTATATATATATATATATATATATATATATAGAAAATTATTTATATGTCCAAAACGTAAACGCCTAAGCCGAAACAAACGAGTAGCAGGCGCTGTAGGTAGTTAAGTATGCAAAATATGACGACCGCAGTTTGACAATGGATTCTAGCTGACCAAAGGTCGCAGATTAACGATCTGGATGTTTCCAAGCCAGGTTTTGGTCCAATTTTTTTTATCCCCCCTTCTCTTTTAGCCGTGTTCGAATTTCTGAAAATTTAACTAAGTTGACGACTTAAAGCCACAATGACAGAGAAATTATAAATATAATATATATAAAAATTTATTAGTTTGTTAAATTTTAGATGCAAACCCCCCCCCCCCCCCCCGACCCCCAAAAACCTGAGATTTTGAGGTTTTCTTCAAATTTTCTGAAAACTAAGCTTCTTAGGGAAAAATATTTAATTACCTTTATTATAGACAATAAAATTTGCTTTTCAACGGTCTATTACACAGTGAGGTAAGACCAATGACAAAGTTAATTGAGGTGATATTGTGTCCTATAGTCAATTGTAGACAATGAAATTTCCTTCAAAACGATGTATAAGAAAATAAGATTACTTTTATCTATAATAATTTAGGGCCGTCCGTAAATTACATCAATTTTGAAAAATCACTAAACTAAGCTTTTCGGGAAAAAATATTTTACACTTTATTGTAGAAAATAAAACTATCTTTTTAACAATAAGCTAGCGCAGAGTAATACCAAACTTTCCAGCGGCGTCCATTTGTTGAGAAAATGTTTTAAAAATTAAAAAACCACATGTTTCTCACATGTTTTACCCGATTATCTTAAAAACTAAGCCTTCTGTCAAAAATCATGTTACATAGTCGATTGTAGACAATAAAATTTTCTTTTAACTGCTGTGCCACAAAGTAAGATTTAGCTTTAAATTAAAACTTCACAGGCGTCCGTAAATAAAATCAATTTTTACAAATCACCAAATAAATTAATTTTTTTACAGGTTTTATCCAATTTCCTTAAAAACTAAGCCCAATTGAAAAAAATATGTTCTAAACTTTATTGAAGAAAATAAAATTCCCATTTTACCGATATATAAGTCAGTGAGATTTGGTTAATGACAAACTCTCCAGCGACGTTCGTATAGATATAAGGGTCATATAAACAAAAAATAAATAAAAGCATTTTTGTCACATGTTTCACCCGATTTTCCAAAAAAAACTAAGCTTTTTATAGGAAATATGCTTGACAGCTGATTTGTAGAAAATAAAATTTTCTTTTAAATGATATATAACTTGGTCAGATTAATTTCATTTTTAAAACTTTAGAGGCTTTTGCAAATAAAATAAATTTTTAAAAATTAACAAATGAAGCACCACACTATACCCGCCATCTGCATTGATAGTCTTTGCACCCCTTTCCTTCCATCCCTCCTCCACAAAAAAAAAGATGAAACCCCCCGAAAAAAGATTCTAGTTACGGCTAGCAGCAAAGGTGATCCTACTACTCACCTTTTCTCCACATCCTGCGCCATAATTTTGTAGGTACGGTTAGATATGTGAGGGGGGATGGCCTACTACCGCCACTGATTCAAATTTTAAGAATCTTAAAAAAAAAATCGAACCAAAATTAATTTGGTGATTTTTAAACATTAATTTAATTTACGGACGTCCCCAAAGTTTTAAAAATTAAACTTTTCTTACCTTGTTATACATCGTTGAAAAGGAATTTTTTTTTTCTACAATCAAGTATAAGAGACATTTTTTGATAAAGAGCTTGGTTTTTTGGAGAATCGGGTGAAACATGTTACAAAAATGTTTTTATTTATTTATTTTGTAAATGACCCCCAGTTACGAAGATAATTTTATTTTCTACAATAAAGTTTAGAACACTTTTTTTTATTGAGCTTAGTTTCTAAGAAAATTGGATAAAACCTGTAACAAAATTAATTTGTTTGGTGATTTGTAAAAATTGATTTTATTTACGGACGCCTGTGAAGTTTTATTGTGAAGATAAGCCTTACCTTGTGGTACGGCGTTTAAAAGGAATTTTTATTGTCTATAATCGACTATAGGACACAATTTTTGATAGAGGGCTTGGTTTTTAAGATAATCGGGCAGAACTTGTGACAAACATGTGGCTTTTTAATTTTTTTTCACATTTTCTAAAAAAACGGACGCCGCTGGAGAGTTTGCTGTTAATCTGATTGCTCTAACTTATACACTGTTAAAAAGGGAATTTCATTTTCTACAACAAAGTGTGGAATAAGTTTTTTCCTAAAAAGCTTAGTTTTTGAGAAAATTGGATAGAACTTGTAAAACAATTGGTAAGTTTAGTGATTTTTCAATTGATGTAATTTACGGAGGGCCCTAAATTGTTATAAATAAAACTAATCCTGCCCTGCTACACATCGTTTAAAATTGGACCAAAACCTGGCTTGGCAACATCCAGATCCTTGACCCACTGTCAAAGTGCGCTCCTCTTATTTTGCATACTCAACTACCTACAGCGCCTGCATCAAGTATAAGTTAACTAGTTTCTGGCCTAAGCATATAATAAATAGGCAGTCGCTCGAAAAGGAATAATATTTGATTAAATTAAGCCGTATACCTACCAAATTCTAAATACCTCATGCATAATAGAGTTCGAGCAAACCCACGTGGCCGCGCGCCCGAGAGGCTCTCTCTCTTTAATGCACCTCATTTAAAAGAGCGGAAGAATTGCCAAGCGCTCCGGGTTGTTTACGCGAAGTCACTAAATGTCCACGTCTTGAAAAAGGAATCTATAAGCGGGGGAAAGTAGGACGATTGTAAAGTAGATCGGTATAATTGTCTTTGATATGGCAACACCGCCGACTCTTTCAGAGGAGTCAATTCTCAATGAATATTTACACCGTCGTGTATGGCCATCTGGTATGAGATATCGGTAAATGGGGCCATTTTGGATTGGTTGTCTATTTTATTAGTTTATGGTCTAAGTAATGCCAAAGAACTAAATTTAAAAATAAATGATTGCCATCTTTTCATCAAGTGCTATGGTTTAAATCAAACAAGGGCATTCGGAAAAACTCAAATTAAAATCAAGGTCGATAATGTTAAAAGAGTTGTTGATTGTTTAATTGCCTCGGATCATCTTCAACAAGTTTCTGTTCTAGTGGGTCAAACTTTTACCGAACAACCAGGGGTTGTTGTCATTAAAGATAGTAACAAATTAATTTTCAATGAATTCAAACAACCAATAACAGTAAATAAAGTAGAATTGTTTTTATCTAAAACAACAACGATTTTTCCAGGTCATGTTGGAAATTTACAAGTTTGTACAAAAATTCCATTCACAGGTGAACTTTATATTGAAGCATGTGGTAGATACCAAGTTGGAAAAGAGTATGCCATTCCAAGAATTCTTATTTATTACACAGAAAATCGAAACAGAATTATTCCAATAATTAATTTATCAGGACCAGAGCTTACATTAAGTACAAAACAACCAATTGTTAGAGCCTATTCTTGTGAATCTAGCAAAGCCGAAAGCAAAGAGAAGATTTTTGCATTAAATCTAGAAACTTTACCTCTTTGGGACAAAAATAGTATTAATCTTGGTACACAGTATGAATAAACAAGATTAGAGCTGATAAAGTTATTGCAAGAATTAAAAGAACTGATTTTTGACAAGGATAAAAATTTAGGTATTGCTTAGTCTGCTGAATTGGCAATTAAACTTGGATAATACACCATTTACTGACAAACTACAAACTCTAATAACGCGTATAAATTGCGAGTTTACTTGAGGAGAAAAGGAAAACAACGCTTTTAACATTTTAAATACTTGCTATTTATTCTCCTACTGCTGAGACAGAAGTTCATACAGATGCTAGTCAAAGTAGAATAGCTGGTATCTTATTACAAAAACACATTGGTAAATTGAATCTAGTTGCATATTATAGTAGATACACTAACAAAGCAGAAAGTCTTTATCACTCTTATGAACTTGAAACTTTGGCTGTGGTAGAATCTCTCTTAAACTTTAGAGTATATTTGCTTGGTATTAATTTTAAGGTAATTACTGACTGTAATGCTCTTAAGACTGCCAGTTCAAAAAGAGATTTAATACCAAGAATAGCACTTTGGTGGTTACAAATTCAAGAATACAAGAAAGTGATTACGAAAAATCAATATATAAAAACTATGCTTTGCGTAAAGGGAGAGTTTACAGAATAACTGCCTTGGGAATTCAATGGGTTGTACCTCAAGGATTTCGAAGACAAGTAGTTCAGTGGTGCCATGATGATGCAGGTCATTTTGCAATTGAGAAAACTCTGAAGAAACTCTCTAAAAAAATACTGGTTTCCTCGAATGCGTAACTACGTTGAAAAATATATCGCTAGTTGTATTCCATGTCTTTATAATAAATTTCCTTCAGGTCGTAGAGAAGGTCATCTTCATCCAATAGCTAAAATACACCATTTCATACTATACACATAGATCATCTAGGACCGTTTCAGAAAACCCCCAAAGGCAACATACATTTAATCGTTACTATCGATGCTTTTACAAAATACGTTTTATTAATGCCCGTAAAATCCACAAAAAGTCAATTTGTTATTAAATTTTTAGAAGCAATCTTTGATATGTATGGGGTCCCAACACGAATTATTACTGATCGTGACAAAGCCTTTACATCTAAGAGTTTTAAGGATTTTTGCAAACAACATAACACTCAACTAATCTTAAATTCTGTAGGAACCCCAAGAGCCAATGGTCAAGTCGAAAGACTTAACCGAACAATATTATCAGCATTATCAACCACCAGTGAAAGCGAAAATACATGGGATCATCAAATTAACAAAATACAGTGCACCAAATAACAATACAGTGCACCAAATTACAAACAAGTCTCCAAATCAACTTTTAATGGGCTATACGCCACGAGCGAAACAAGATTGTGTCTTTACAGCAGAGCTTAATTTAAATCAAGTAAATGAGGATATTGAGGCCATAAGAAAAGAATTTTCATCCAGAATCAAAGATAATCAACAAGTACAAAAACGCCGATTTGATAAAACTAGGAAAAAAGCGATGAAGTATAAATTTGGTATACTTGTGCTGATTCAAATGAATAAATATGCAGAGGGGCAAAGTACTAAATTAACCCCCAAATATGCAGGCCCAATGATAATAAAAGAAGTTTTACCAAATGACAGATACCGTGTGCAAGATATGCCATCATCTACCCGTAGTCACACAAAAAAATATGATAATGTAATAGCTGTGGATCGCATGAAACCTTGGATACCTCCAGGTGGAGTTTCCGACGATACATATAGTCCCAGTGAACAAGACGAAGATGGAGTTATTCTTCCTAGTGATTCTAAGTAGATGTCACGAGGACGTGACTATTATCAGGATGGCCGAATGTAACGTATATTTTTAATCAATTAGTGTTTAGTTACCTTTTTCTGTATTTTACATAAATATACCTGAAATATTCTTTAATTATTATTAATTAGTTTCTTAATATAATTATTGACATCCACCTATTTATTTTATGTTGACTAAAAAGGCAGGCAGGCAAAAAGCATTACATAGAATAAAACATTAAGATATGAGGATGATTGAGAAGTTAGATATTGCCCAGTAAAGACGGGTAAAAGCTCAAGTGTTTTGGGTGTTGCGAAGCAAGCATAGAGTTTAATATAAAAAGAGAGAATGTAGTTTAGTAGTGAAAAGTGAGATAATTTGTGAAAGAGCAGTGTAGCGCATAATGGCGGATCACTGTTTAGGCAGTGCGCATTATGGCGGACCACTGTTGTGTAGTGTAGCGCATAATGGCGGATCACTGTTGAGGCAGTGCGCATTATGGCCGGCCACTGAGAAAAACCTAAGAGGCTGTTAGTGCCTGCCTTCAGATTAGAGGATCTGTAAGTTTTATGGGTTCTTACATACTTTCTGAATGACACATCAAGGTAGAAGGTTTCAGTAAAAGATAACCTTATTACTTGGATGTTGGGATGCTAATTGTTTAGCGGCAATTAAGCGTCCAGGGGAAGCCCTCATACTATTTTAGGGTAGCATGCTGAAGAAAGAAGATTAAAAGTATTACCCAAATTATATCTGATTTTATTGTTAATGGAATGTACGATAGTGAAGATGTATGGAAGGGCGGCATGAGGCCCCCGGTGAGTGAATAATTGAGCAGATGAGTAAGTTTATTGTTTTATTTTTATGGTACCTGACACCTGCCTGTCAAGCTTATTAAGAAAGGGAGTGACAAATAACAATTAAAATGGTATAACAGTGATTGATGCTACCTGGTGAGGTGAGTTAAAAAAAAGAACCTACACGGTGTAGATTTGTTTTAGCGTTGTTTGAGCTTATAAATTGTTTTACAAGGTGTGGTATTTATGGGTCACATTGTCTGTAATTTAGCTTGCTTGGCGCAATTTCGCATGTAGGTACCGAACTATAAAAGGCAACCAATCCTTAAATTTGTGCAAATTACAATTTACACTGTCACTGGAACTCTATACACCGGTCAAATATAAAATCTGTAGCTCATCGGGAAGTAGTTGAAAAAGCTCTGTCGCAAGATTTTAAACAAACGCAAAAAATAAACGGTTAAATAAACAAAATTGCAATTGCGACAGCACGCGGCGAGGAGTTGTCTTGGCGGCAAGTTGGCCTGGCGAATAATCGAGTCGGCTGCGAGTAAGCCCGGCGGCGAATTTGGTCGGCCACTGGTGGCGGCGAATTGTCTTAGAGCTTGACCAGAAAGTGTATTCTGTGTGTCAAAACTAAATATACTTGGCGATTTGGAGGAGGGGGCCAATTTCCCCTTTCCATCACCGTAGATCCGCTCCTGCATGACGATGGGTGCTATGGGTAACCGACAGGCGTAAGAGCACTGGGAGGTTTAAGGTCAAAAAAATTTTGCTGTCACTTTCTGCGGCTCTGGATCGAAATAGTAATGTACAAAATAGCGACATACAAAATGGCGAATAATGAAATAGCCATATCAAATTAGCGATGTAATGAAAGAGCGACAGCGTTTGTAACAAAACAGCGACATATCAAAATAGCAATGTATCAAAATAGCGACTATCAAATTAGCGACAATCAAAATAGCGATGTATTAAAATAGCGACAATAAAAATAGCGATGTATCAAAATAGAAAATAGCGCATGACTTCTTCATCAAAAAGAAAACTTTCCTGACTTTTTTCTCGGGATCCTAAAGGGTGTGAATCTAAACCGAACCGAACCAAACTGAACCGACCCGAATTCGTTCCGAACTGACCGGAACCGAATTCGGTTCGAACTGAATGGAACCAAATTCGGTTCGGTTCGGATTCACACCCTCTAGGATCCCGGAAAAAGTCAGCGAAGTTTTTTTTTTGACACAATATGCTGAGTCCCTATTTTATTGATGAATGAAAATAAAAAATAGCCCATGACTTCTTTCCCGGGATCCTAGAGGGTGTAAATCCGAGCCGAACTGAACCAAACTGAACTTAACCGAACCAGCATATTTATTCAAAAAGGAAACTTCCCTGACTGCTTTCCCGGGATCCTAAAGGGTGTGAATCCGAACCGAACCAAACTGAACCGAGCCAAATTCGGTTTGAACTGAACCGACCCGAATTCGGTTCGAACTGAACCGAACCAAATTTGGTTCGGTTCGTCTCGGATTCAAACCCTCTAGGATCCCGGAAAAAAGTCAGGGAAGTTTAAAAAAAAAAAAACGCTATTTTGTTACATCGATATTTTGATAGTCGTTATTTTGCTGCATCGCTATTTGGTTACAATCGCTATTTTGTTACATCGCTATTTTAATAGTCGCTCTTTCATTACATCGCTATTGTGATTGTCGCTATTTCGATACCGCTATTTTAATATTCGCTATTTTGTACATCGCTATTTCGTTCCGGACCCACTTTTTGCACAAGCAGATTGTTTAAGGGGGGCATATTGATGATCGAACATGACCCAGAAGGCGACGATGATAAATAGATCCCATTGGTATTTACAATACCTCGACGTTAAATTAAAATCGACTCACCTACCTAGTTATCTTCTGCAGTGAAAGTGGGTCTTATACCGTTTAAACTTTGCAATGACCCTACACACCTAAAAGACCTTAAGGCAGGTCAAACAAACACTCGGTACTTATTTCTTAGGTCATCCGATTTGACCCCCAATCTCTCTTTTAGAAACAAATAGAGAGGCACTGCGCACCGGGCGCCATTGATGTGGTCAAGTGCGAGGTCAAGTGGAACTTTATTGAGAATATTTTTTTATTGAGAAAGCATTTAAAGTGCTACCTAAGTTCATTGTGTCGCTGAAGGGGCGCAAAAATTTTGAGTAAATTATGACATACGCAAAAAACAGTTTCAAGTTTTTAAATTTATTTATTTTCAAATAAATTCCAATTTGCTAAGCACCTAGATGATTAAACACCTATATGTGCTTCAAGGGCGCACTCAGGGGAGGGACTTTGGGGCTTGCAAAATTCTTTGAGAAAATCAGGGATACTTATATGTGAACGTCATCAAACAACGGTGAACGTAAAACTTGATAAAAACCAACGAACAATATATTTTTGGTTGTTTTTATAAATAACGTGGTTATTTCTGGTAAATTTTGAAATAAATAGGAACCTATTGCAATAAAGCCAGGCACAAATTGTGCCGGGCACTATATTGACAGTTTCACATTATAAGAACAGCTGTCTTTTTTCAAAATAAGGCCATTGTGTATTACAAGAGCCGGAATTAATAGTGACGCCATAATTAATGGAAAATAAACGACTGGATTTCTAAATTCGAGTTTGGTATGTCAATTTTGAAAGATCAACTATCAGTTTTTAATGCGAAACTGTCAATATAGTGACCGGCACAATTTGTGCCTGGCTTTATTGCAATATGTCCCTATTATCTTTAGTGGCTTTAATAATACATTTAAAAGCTCTTTTTTGCTGCAGTTCGGCAACGATTATAAACCCACAGGATTGCTTATTTCCATTTAACTCTATGTTAGAGTCGCTCAGCGAGACGAACAGTGTCTGCTTACGTCACCAGCGGACCAGTTGCTTTGTTTGTATTGAGAGTTCGTGTGATTTCAAGGTGTTTTTGACGTTTTTACCTCCGTTTTTTTGCGTTTTTTCATTTATTTGACGGTGTGGTTGACTATTTAGGAGGTAAATCTGAGGACACGGCAGTGCCTCGACAAGTTCACGCGCCGTACCATCTTTTCTTGAAACATTTCAGCCGATATTTGACCTATCTAAAACTCTACTTCGGAATGAGCTACGAATCTTAAACTTTGCACAGTCGTAGACCTCCATGGATTTAACAATCCCTTCATGTTTAGTTTCATGGAATTCCCACAAGTACTGAAGTAGTTACGAAATTTCAAAAAACGTCGAAATTGTCACTCACTGGAAAAAATCAAAAAACTACAAAATTATAATTTACTTCCCTCCCCTATACATGTAAAATTATGTAAAAGTAACATTGCCCACTTCCAGATATGGCAGACTGATAGGAACTACGATAAAACTATAAAAGAAAATTAAAAAACCCCAAAGTTTAATTAACTTCCCTCCCCTATAAATGTAAAGTTATGTAAATTGCCATTGTCCACTTCCAGAAACGCTAGAGAGCTGAGCTTTGAAAGACTGATAGGAACTACGATAAAACTATAGGAAAAAATTTAAAAACACTAAGATTTTAATTTACTTTCCTTCCCTATAAATGTAAAGTTATGTAAAATTAACATTGCCTACTTCCAGGAACACTAGAGGGCTGAGCTTTAGAAGGCTGATAAGAACTATGATAAAATCATAAGAAAACATAAAAAAACTCAACATTTTTAATAAGGCATTGCAAAAGTTTTGAACAATATCCCGTATATTTTACTACTTTAAAACTTAAATATTATCCAAATCCTTTAAAAAAGCAGTGAAATCATAACAAAAACATTTCATGTAAAAAAAGCCAAGTACGCGAAAGTGGTATTCCGTAAAAAGAATTGAGATAAAAGTAAAGCCAAGTTCTACAATACAAATTTCAAAATGAATGGTTCTTACTAGTTTGGAAATGTTTTTCTAAACTTGGCTATTACGGCTGCAAATGACTCTTAGGACATTGAACGTAAAGAAGTTTGGCTGGAATAGCAAATGTTTACCCACAAATCATTAAAACTTTGGGGTTTCTAATTCTAGTTTTTTTTTAAGAAACTTGCCATTCCCACCCGAATTTCGCCATGAAATGACTTAAAATGTATCAAAAAATTGTGCTGAAATAATTGAAATGTATTGTAAAGGGCGTAAATTAAATCATCCATGCTCCAGGCACAAAAACAATGCGAGTAATATGACTAACTGATGGCCTGTGGGAGGCACAAAATTTCTTTGATTTTTTCTATTTAAAGAACGCAATATTGGCCTTATCACAGTCGCTCATATAGGCTGCAGATAAAATCCATCTCTATTCGAAAGAGCCAAGAGAAAAGTGGCCGTGTGTTCTACGCTGCTTTGGGTTTCAGTTCATCGCGTCGCCGACGCATCGAGTCGGAGTGTGATCCATTTCATTGCACAGGGCTAGCGAATTTTATAAAATTTATAAATGAAAGAGAAATGCATAAAATAAAATAAAAACCAATAAAGATGTTTTAAAAATAACGTGGCACTACCTTACGAGCCCCCACTGATTAAAATTGGCTTTCTCGTTTCCTCTGAAGCTACAAATACAATACGAAGAAAAATAAATTTAACAAATAGTTAATTTTAAAGGCAATTGGCAATTTTGGTTACCTACCGTTTTATACTGTTGTTTTGACATTTTTATACACATTATGTTCCTGTAAATTAAAATTATTTTTTTCGAATTTTTTAGTATAAAAGGTATGACGGCGTCCCATAGCTCCCTCTCACGAGCCGTGACTAGATGGTGGTGTAAGTACCTAAAAAAGTGAAGCTAGCGTTTAGTAATAGTTATAAATATTTTATTTTTTAGCTTGTCTGATATGTAAAGGAAAGGCTTTACTACCACATTGTTTTGCGAAGACTTACAGCTGTTAATTTCAATTGTATAAATAACAAGGTTAGTTACTCCTTTTTCAATAATAATAAGGCTTCGTCTAATGAGGTGCGCTGATCATTGTGACAACTTGGATCGATTCTGTAACTGATCAAAAGGTGAATAATACTGTACCTACCTATTGTTTCACAATTATGGGATATAAAATATCTACATAATATATAATAACATGAAGTTTGATGAGGTTTTCGTCGTCGATCTGCCTACGTTGAGTTAGAACTTAATAAATTTAAAAAAAAAACTTTTTGAAAACAAGCTTTTATAAAATAGACTAAAAAGCATAAAATACTTTTTTATAATAATAAAAGCGAAATTTACCCGTTTTTGTTTTGGCCTTGTTAACTCGAAGTTTAGTGAAAATCCAAATTCATTATATAATAGCAGAGAAATGTAAGGGTAGACAATTTAACCCAACCCAACCCTACTCAAGCTAGCCTTACATTTTTCTGATATGGATGGACATTATGACGCCTGCTTCATATTAGGCAGATCATCCGCGACCGGCAGTATGTCGATTTATTTTGTCACATTGAAAAAGAAGAGTCGGCCCATTATCGGTTGTGGACGATCCACCCATGGAAAGGCATTTACCTAATATTAAATACGCCCATCGCTTTTATTATTATGACACGGATCACCTAACAAAGATCCGTGATTATGATATCAGAACACTCAAAAAATTATTTTATGCTTTTTACTCTATTTTATAAAAGCTTGTGTTCAAAAAGTTTTTTTTTTCTAAATTTATTTTTTAATTTTTAGATTAATTAACATTAATTAATTTTGGTCGAGATCGAACAAACTAAAGCCTTACCTCTTCTACGCCTCCCCCCCTTTTTAGTGGGAGAGCATGTGAATTTTGAAATCAATCAGATACCTACGTGGAAGTCAGTTGAAAGTAATCAGAAAAACTCGTCATTAAATCGTCCATTTTAAATCCGCCATATTAATTTTTTGTAATCTGATCAAAAATTCGTAATCCTCATCCTCAAAAACCCCCAGATACGAATTTTGGTGGAAATCCGAAAAATTAAAATTTTACCCCGTCTCCGCCCTCCATGTTAGGGGGGAGGTAGGCAGTCAGTCATACCACAATATTGGATTGTCATCTGAACTATAACGGTATGCGAAATTTAAAGTCAATCGGATACGCGGAAGTCAGTTGAAAGTTATCAGAAAAACTTGACATTAAATCGTCAATTTTGAATCCGCCATATTGAATTTTTGTAATCTGATCAAAGATTCGTAATTCTGATCCTGAAAACCCCCCAGATACCAATTTTGGTTGAAATCGGACAAACTAAAGTTTTACCCCCTCTCCACCCCCCACGTTAGGGGTGAGGTAGGTACCCGATGAAACCATATTATTGTATTGTCATCGAAACTAAGACGCTGTGCGAAATTTGAAGTCAATCGGATGTTTGGAAGTTCTTCAAAAATGAGTTGCAAGATTTGATTACATACATATATACATACATACAGGTGAAGTTAAATAAAAGCTTGTAAAAATAAGTAGACATACGAACATTTTATATCTCTTCCAAGTAAAAATGTACAGGGTGGGCCAAATTGGATGTGTTTTGAGGTTTGGTTAGGTTTTGGTTAGGTTTGGTTAGGTTTGGTTAGGTTTGGTTAGGTATGGTTAGGTTTGGTTGGGTTTGGTTAGGTTTGGTTAGGTTTTGTTAGGTTTGGTTGGGTTCGGTTAGGTTCGGTTAGGTTCGGTTAGGTTCGGTTAGGTTCGGTTAGGTTCGGTTAGGTTCGGTTAGGTTCGGTTAGGTTCGGTTAGGTTCGGTTAGGTTCGGTTAGGTTCAATTAGGTTCGGTTAGGTTCGGTTAGGTTCGGTTAGGTTCGGTTAGGTTCGGTTAGGTTCGGTTAGGTTCGGTTAGGTTCGGTTAGGTTCGGTTAGGTTCGGTTAGGTTCGGTTAGGTTCGGTTAGGTTCGGTTAGGTTCGGTTAGGTTCGGTTAGGTTCGGTTAGGTTCGGTTAGGTTCGGTTAGGTTCGGTTAGGTTCGGTTAGGTTCGGTTAGGTTCGGTTAGGTTCGGTTAGGTTCGGTTAGGTTCGGTTAGGTTCGGTTAGGTTCGGTTAGGTTCGGTTAGGTTCGGTTAGGTTCGGTTAGGTTCGGTTAGGTTCGGTTAGGTTCGGTTAGGTTCGGTTAGGTTCGGTTGGGTTCTGTTAGGTTCGGTTAGGTTCGGTTAGGTTCGGTTAGGTTCGGTTAGGTTCGGTTAGGTTCGGTTAGGTTCGGTTAGGTTCGGTTAGGTTCGGTTAGGTTCGGTTAGGTTCGGTTAGGTTCGGTTAGGTTCGGTTAGGTTCGGTTAGGTTCGGTTAGGTTCGGTTAGGTTCGGTTCGGTTAGGTTCGGTTAGGTTCGGTTAGGTTCGGTTAGGTTGGGTTAGGTTCGGTTAGGTTCGGTTAGGTTCGGTTAGGTTCGGTTAGGTTCGGTTAGGTTCGGTTAGGTTCGGTTAGGTTCGGTTAGGTTCGGTTAGGTTCGGTTAGGTTCGGTTAGGTTCGGTTAGGTTTGGTTTGGTTCGGTTAGGTTCGGTTAGGTTCGGTTAGGTTCGGTTAGGTTCGGTTAGGTTCGGTTAGGTTCGGTTAGGTTCGGTTAGGTTCGGTTAGGTTCGGTTAGGTTCGGTTAGGTTCGGTTAGGTTCGGTTAGGTTCGGTTAGGTTCGGTTAGGTTCGGTTAGGTTCGGTTAGGTTCGGTTAGGTCCGGTTAGGTTCGGTTAGGTTTGGTTAGGTTCGGTTAGGTTCGGTTAGGTTCGGTTAGGTTCGGTTAGGTTCGGTTAGGTTCGGTTAGGTTCGGTTAGGTTCGGTTAGGTTCGGTTAGGTTCGGTTAGGTTCGGTTAGGTTCGGTTAGGTTCGGTTAGGTTTGGTTAGGTTTGGTTAGGTTTGGTTAGGTTTGGTTAGGTTTGGTTAGGTTTGGTTAGGTTTGGTTAGGTTTGGTTAGGTTTGGTTAGGTTTGGTTAGGTATTTCTAGTCCTAAAATATCAAAACCGGTTTTTGATAGATCTCGTATTTTTTCAGCTAAAAGTCTGCATTTTGGGGAGGGGGCTTATTAACTTTTTTACTTATAAAAATTTCATTTTAGTTTTAAATTGCTTTTTCATTCTTTTCTTTATAAAGAATCTAACTTGTTTTCAAGATATTACATAAAGTTGATATTTTGCTTATGGAATGCCCCTTTTTTTATTCGGAATCCGAGTAAAATTTATAAGCTTTTTATTTTTGAATTTTTTCATGTTAAAATATTTTAAACCTGGTAAAAAAAATAAATATAAAATAAACACCATCAGTATAAAAAATACAAAGAATATAAAGAAATAACTATTTAATGTAATATCCCACAAACTAAAAGTAGCAGATAAAAGTTGGATTTTTTATTTAAAAATCCGTAAAAAAGCAATTAACAACAAAATAATTTTTTCATAAATAAAAAAGTTATAGGATCTTCTCTCCCTATAAATGAAGACTTTTTATAATATCCTCGTAGCTGAAAAACACGAGGCCTATCAAGAAGCGATTTTCATATTTGAAGACGTTGCGAAAATCGAGCCCAGGACATGTCTACTAAATTATATCTAGCTCTGCAAGAAATACAAAAAACCCACAAAAACATCGAATTTGACCCTCCCTGTCCCAAAGATTTAACGGGGTTAACGTGGTAATTAGCCCCCTTTTTTCCTAATAACTATTTAAAGGCAAAAGAAGAGAATTATTATAAAAAAGAAAAAAAATTATATTATACAAATAATTTTTTTGTACCCCAGGATTTTGATCCAGATCCGTGCTTGCCCTGTACACTTAAGCTTTTACAGCAAAGTTTTGCAATCCGCAGCCCACGAGAAAGACCGGCCCGGGCGCGGAAATATAGCGTGATCGTAGGAGGCTCACAAAAAAACGCCTCACGGCCCGCTGTCATTATAAAACAAGTGTGTTTTCAGTTTTGGTATGTTTGTTTACGTCGATTTTTTTTTTAATTCGGGCACGAATTTTATGTGAATTTTATCAAAGTTATTAAAATAACGCAGCCCACGAAAAAGACAATGGGGGCCGCGTTAAAATAATTAATGGCCAGTGAGTAAATTATAAAGAAAATACCTATAAGATAAACAATGCCGCGAACGTGTAATTAGTGTTGTTCCTTGTCGGTCCAACTATAAAACTCTAACCTAATATGTTGCAAACGGGAAAGAAGTGGTAAAAGATAAGATCTTGGATAAGATTGATCAAGTAATAGACATCCTTAGTGACATTTTCGATATTGAGAGTGAAAAATTTCTTATTGAACAATTAGGTCTCTTGAAAAGGTAACCTGAATTTCTTATTGAACAATTAGGTCTCTTGAAAAGGTAACCTGAGAATCGAAGATATGGTGGATACACTTTAATGTTGGCTTCATCTTTGTTTATCCAGTCATCCAGTGCATACACGTCAATTTACAATTCTTAGTTAATATGTCTTCCGCACCCTCGCAATATTAAAAAACTGATTTGTAAAATATTGTTAACAGATAGTAATCTCTCTGATAGTGTGAAATATTTAAAAAGTAAGATACAGCTTTTAAAAGAACATGAGTTGGTAGTTAACTTACACTTTAATGAAATATATATTAAACTTTGTGCTGGGTAATTTTTCAAAAAATTATTGACGACCACTACAGTCAGTTCATTGAATATGAAAATCATCTCACTTATTCACAAAATCACTTGTTTCTTTTTAATAATTGAAAATTTTTCTTCAGGTAACTCTAGCGAGTGTCTTTGTGGAGAAGAACTATTGTCAAAGATTGACAAAATTAGTTTAAGGGCATGTAAAGTTTTTTAAAATAATTTTATTAAAAAGCACAATGATTTAGTGTCAAACAAAAATTAAAAAACTAAAAGCTTAGGTTTGATATGTCGAATTTTGAAAGACTTGTATAGATTTGAAGTTACTAACGATATTATGTACCTAATATATCTACCTGAAGATATTAGAGTTAGCTACAGTTGCTAATGATAAAGAAGACATGGAGTATATGATGAGAAAGTTAACGGAAGAATACCAAAAGTGGGGGTTAACAGTGAACGTGGACAAGACACAGTACTTATGTATTGGAAACGAATCAAGTGAATTAGAACTAGAAAATGGACAAACAATATCTCCATGTAATGAGTATGTATACTTGGGTGTCACATTTGATAAGATAGTAAAAGCAAAAAAGGTTATTGGTTGTCTTAACAGTATTTTATGGAGCAGAGAGATAAAAAAGAATGTAAAATTTAACATATATGAAACAATGGTGAAAAGCACGCTGTTGTATTGAATAGAGACTTGTCGCGTAACAGAAAAATACAAAGCAAATAAGGAAAGTGTCGAAATGGATGCAATAAGAAGATCAATGAGAATATCTAAAACAGATCATATAAGAAATGAGATCATAAAAGAAAGAATGGGAATCGAGGGAAGCATAACGGATGACATCACTAAAAGGCAACTGATATGGTACGGCCATGTACAACGGATGAGCGACGAAAGATTACCAAAGCAGGTCCTAGAATGGCAACCAATAGGGCCCAGAAAAAGAGGGCGTCCTAAACTGGAATGGCAACAGTCAATCCAAAAATCAATGAGTCAAAAAAACCTGATGGAAGATGACTGTCAGGATCGAAGGAGGTGGAGAATAGGCGTCGGATAACGTAGAAAAACGTTCTAAACCGACATAGTAGTAGTAAGATATTAGAGTGAAAATTTTGTACAATTTTTTATTTTATAGATTCAGTTCTTTTATCCATAATAAACACATATATCAGCAAAATATTTTTTTTAATTTTTGCCTATAAAAGAACAAACATTTTTTGTTAATTTATTTAAATTGTGTAAAAACATATAATATATTAATTAATACAATAAGAATCCTGAGACTCCTAAGATCACGTGACCGCCGACTTGCTCATAACGCGCCATGGCCGGTCTTTATCGTTGGCTGCGTTGCAATCTAAAAACATTGGTGTTACACCGTTTTTGCTGTTAATCAGCTTTAGTTCGGGGCCTAAGAGGGGAATTTTGGGGTTTGACTGCATTTTCGCGTACCGTAATGAAATTTGGCACAGAGGTAGTAGACACTAAGAGATGCCATTTTAGAAGTGGTGCTCCGATGGAACCCAGTGCAGGGTGGGACAGAAAAAATGTATAAATTAAATATGAATTTTCGCGTACAGTTTTTTGTTGATTTAACCTTATAGCTTGTAAATCCAAAAAATGTACAAAAAATAAAGTTGAGAAAACGATTTTTTTGAGGGGGGGGACAAAAGGTAGGAGGACAGACATTGTTAAAATCTGATTTCATCTAAAGTGGTCGTGTGGGGTATCTATTTCTAGGGAATTTGGTATTCTAAACGAAAATAGATATAAATTAAGTCAATACGTCAAACTGTTCACATAATGGGGGCAATTCTTTACATTTCAAAAAATCTGCCGAAATTTGAAAAAATGTTACATAATCTAGCGCTTAAGATTTCTCGTTTAAAAGGCAATTTTTAAACTTAAAAACTTACCTAAAAGGCCATTTCCCACTTTTTGATAGATGTAGCTTCACGATATAATATTTGTTTTTAATTAAAAACCCGTAATTTGTTGAAAATTTTTAATTTTAATTTAAAAATTGTAAATAAATTCAAAGCAGAAGACCATTAACCACACAAACTGAAATGCCAGATTTCGTCACATTTCGTCACATTTCTTTCAAATTTATGAGTCCTATTCGTTTTCTTTATGAGGTCAGCTAATTTTACTTTCTTTCTTTGTTTTTCACGGTAAAATTAACAAAGAGGGACTAACTGCATGTCGTGGAAGGGTCGCTACAAAATTAGCTCTACGCTGTTGCCACCGTTATATTTGAACGGATTTTTAAGGGAATCTCAAATTATTTCTTTAAAATCTGCCAGAAAAATCTGACTAAGTGAGGATCCTGGTAAAATTATTGAAGTGGTGATTATTTTTTTACTTTTTAAAAAAGCTAGGCACGTATATAGTTTTTTATTCTGGGGGGTCCTCCCATATAGAAACTGCTGTTCTTCAGTGACGGCCCATGACACAGCCTTCGTAAACCAGAGAGAAAATAATAAATTGTCTCTCTCGTAAATTAACACGAAGGCTGCGCCCATAAGGTTTTGGATCGGGTAATTAGAAATACTAGGGTCACTGCATCCTGGAAGTCTAGCGTCTCCCAGGGGTAGCGACACGAGTGTCAAAACCGTACTCAAAATTCCATAGACGTTCGTGAAAAATACTCATTTTTATACAGTCTGAGAAAAGAAAAATGTTTTAATAAAACTTAAAAAGAACTCGTTTTTATACAGCTTAAGAAATAAAAAATATGTTCCTTGAGTTTTTGGGTTATGAATATTTATTGTAGGTATTATTGTTAAAAATCATTTTCTTTTAAATATTATTTCTGTTTTTGTATAAAAATAATACGTAATAAATAAACAAACAGGACAGAAATACATTTCTATGTTAAAAGTTTATTAATAGTATATAATATATCAAGGGATAAAATGAAACTTTTATCACGATGTTTATACGCTATTTTTCGCACTGTTTAATTTATTTTCCAAGGTTTTTTCCCATTTTTTTGGGTGTTTTCGGTATTGTGGTTTTTTTTAGTACCTTTTTATTCCGAATTTTACATTTTTATCAAAAGACAAAAAATGCCCAAATACAGTTCGAGTTTTTGTAAGGTTCGGCTTAATTATTTATAATTTTATAGTACATTTCATATAAATATCGTAATATTATTGTTCGAAAGCATAAACTTCGAAAATCATTTTCTTCAAACCAAAAATTGTTGTAAAACATATTCTTCGAACAAAAGATTGTTCGAAAACCTTTTCTTCAAACAGAAATTTTTCGAAATCATTTTCTTCGAACAGAAATGTGTTCGAAAACATTTTCTTTGAACGGAAATTTGTTCGAAAATATTTTTTTAAAATGAAAATTTGTTCAAAAACATTTTTTCGAAAACAAATTTTTCGAAAAAAATATATTTGACCTGGCTTGCCAAACTTAACACAACTCATATAGTTCGACTAATGGGGTTTTTTTCTAACAATTTTTGGAAACAAAAACTTCCCTGACTTCTTTCCCGGGATCCTAGAGGGTGTGAAACCAAACCGAACCAACCGAGACCTATTGTCGAAAAATGATTTCCCTAAATTAGCTTTCCGGTCCTCATTTTGGAAGGTTGAAATCGGTGTTACTCTAACCTTTCTTAATTGAGCACATCAGGAGGTATCTGGACCGGTTCGGATACGTTTGCGATCAATTGACAAAGTTTAGGAAAATACCAATTTCGACCTTCCAAAAGGAGGAAAGTAGACAAATTTTCAGAATGTTTACGATCCCGGGAAAGAAGTCAGGGTTTTTTTGAAAAAATATGTTAAAAAGACCTTGCCGTAGTCAAACTATATAAATTGTGTTAGGTTTGGAAATCCAGGTCTAGAGCGTCTTTTATCGAAAAACTTGCTTTCGAAGAAAATGATTTCTATTCGAAGAAAATGTTTTTGAACAACTATTACTTACGAACAAATTTCCGTTCAAAGAAATGGTGTTCGAATAAATTTCCGTTTAAAAAAAATGTTTATAAAAATTTCCGTTCGAAGAAAATGTTTTCGAACAAAGTTCTGCGACCCGTCGTGTTGCTACCTTGATTTTTTATTGGATGTTGATTTTTTAAAAACTTAATTCTACTTTGTTTTGCAATCATTACGGTGTAGCTGTAACGTGTCATTTTTACGTTTAAGACAACGTTACATATTTGTTTATTTAGGTAAATAATCAAGGCTCTTTGATTCGTCTTTCTGTACACAAAGTAAGGGTATTTTATAGAGCTAGGTTTGGAGGTTATATAGTGTCTAGGAAGTTACCTTAAAAGGAGGCATTCCATCGAATTACTGTGGACACTACGCACATCGCATTATCTGGACATCGTAATTGGAATTTAAGATCACAGGCTTCGGGAAAATCACAGAAAACTTTTGATTGTTTTGTTTATTTCTGTAGTTTCGTCGTTTACTTGACGCTCATAAAGTTAAACAGCTGTTATGCTGGGGAATGGCGGCGTTGCCGCATCACAAATGGTTTCAGTAACAGGAAGGAAACATTTAGATGAACACTTCATTCCCTTACGTTTATTTTCGAGGATATTGGGACAATCCGAACCTCATATCCTTCACGGATTAACTAGTTTTGATAGTACGAAAACATATTTGGGTTGACCAGTAACAACCGAGGCCCCGCCCCTTTGATATCTTTATTAATTTGATTAGGAGAAGATAAAATAAATACGAGTTATGCACTTTTGTAAATGGGAGATAAACGAGGGATAAAAACCAAGACTAAAAGAGTAAACGAAATCGTGTGAGTTAATATCTGAACACTCTTGTGCCTTTAAGCAGTAGTTCAGTGTGTATTTTTGGGTTCAGGTTCAGAAACAACTTTATTACTGTAGAAATGTTTTACAAAAATGGCGTTAAACCATATGAATATTAGAGAAAACATTTATAAAGAGCGAAGGAAATATTTGACTAAGACTGTAACTGGAGTGCAACTAAATTCTGCGCTCAGTATAACTTTACTCATATGGGAATTGGTTGAGTGTTCGAATATTCCTGGGTTTGATGCATGCCCTGGTCTTCAGTAATTGATTTTACAGTTGATGGTTTCAATGCTGAGCTTCTTACAGTCCGGTAGGCAAATGTTCGGACTATGTATGGAGGGTGTCTCGACGTCCTTGTTATAAAAATTTCAACCGTGGAAATAGATCCGACAACACCTCAATGCACGTTTTACATACTTTCAATGTCCCCTTGGTCGGTGCTGGCCCCTACATACCGGTATGGAACTATTGCTGTATTTCCTCATTGGTTAGTTTGAAAACCGCGGGTTTTTCTGGTTGGTTGGTATTGCGTTTTACTGTCCCCACTCCCCACCAAATTTAAAAAACGGTTTCCGGCCACTTCATTTTTTTGTGTTCTGCCTGGTCTCTTTTAAAAAGAATTGGCTCGGTCGGCAATAGGTCTCTGGGATCGCCATTGTTTTTGTGTAGTGGCACTGCAAAAACTGCAGGTTCTGTCCCAGAGACTGTAAAGAGTGAGTCCGTCGTGAGGCGTATCTCGTGGACGGCTCATATCCTCTACATAGAGGGATTTAAGTCGGCCTACGCCATTTGTACGGAAAGAGCATTGCCCTGTCCATTCCACCGACAGCGGTGCTGGACGCTGGTGGGAAGCCGGACGAGCCAGTTGTAACCCTGGGAAAGGGTTTTTACGCTCGGGCAAGAAGCCAACAACCTTTCCACAACCATGTGCTGCCCTAGTACCATGTGCTAGTTAGTCAGCAGGGGAGGCGCGAGCAAACCAGGGCAAACCAGGAGCAGCAGTAACAGTGAGGAGGTGTCTGGACAACTCCAGTTTTACAAACTAGAACACACATTTATACATAAAATAATCAGGGACCAAGGTAGGAGCAAGCCTTAACTATAATTTTTTTCCATATATAATTTTCACAATATAATTTAGACATAATCTTTTCCAATATAATTTTTACAGTATAATTTAACATCTCTTGTAAACGCAAGGTAAAGGTATGACGTCATAACCAAAGTTTTGCGGAGTATCTACTAAGTTGACTTGTTTTCCTTCATTTCATTTATTTAAGACAATTTCTCTTGTGAAATTTGGAGTGTTTTGCTACTTAGGCCCTGACTTGTTCCACTACATTTCATTCATTTTTTTTCCTATTTCATGTTTTTGGTAATACTTCCAGTTTTACCTTTTAGAATAAACAAGATGAACTAATTTTTTTTTGTATTATTTGTACAACCCGATGACCAACTTTGCGGAGACAAAAGAGAGATGAGATTATATGTTTTAGCGGTTTCTTTACACTGTTTTACCTCATGGGGTGGATCTCGGACTGGGTTGCTGTTTGTCTCAGTCTACTCAACGTAGAATGATGACAGCAGATATTTGGTCCAGATCTCCCCTATGATGGAACGATTTTGGAAGTATATTTTTTTTTACAATCATTCATATTGAGTCCTATGCTACTGACTCAGATGTAGGTACACTATGACCTGTTAAAGGAGTCCATCTACCTGTAAAGTGCTTCTAGTTTTATCATTTTGATTCAGTTAAAAATCTTTTAGAATTTTATCTCGCTTACTAGTCAATTTTTTTTTTGGTTTTTTTATTACACAAATACTCTGGAAGCCTCGGAAGTAGGTAGAATTTCATTGTTTAGCTACAACGTTTGGGTTGAACTGTATTTTATTTAAGATCTTCTTTGTAAAACATTGGTATTAAATAATGTGGCGCACTTAAAATTTTCTTATTTCTGAACCCCCCTTCTCCACTGTATAAAAGTTACCGGGCATATCAATGTTTCACCTAGCTGGAAAATACAGTTCTGCTTCCAGATATTTGTTTAATTATTCAATGGTGTTGTTGTGTCACAAGTTGGCAAATTGTCACTATCCTAATTACAGTGTCACAAAATGGCGGCAACGTCTTTAAGCTGCCACAAATGTCACACAACGCATTTTAATAGGCCACATAGCTTCTTTCGATCTTTGTTTGAACCTTTTGTTTTTCAATCTTTTGTATTTTGGACCTTTTGTACTTTCGAACTTTTGTATTTTCGACTTTTTGTATTTTCGACCTTTTCTTCGCCGCCCGCTTTTTTTGAACAATAATAAAAATAATAGTAGGTATATTATAAACCTAGGGCGTGCAGTGTTTAATTTGCTAAGTGACTAAAAGGGACTTTAATGCCAAGGTTTATTTTTATATACTAAAAATAATAATAATCATAAACTAAATAAATAGGTATTAAACCACTTACCGTACTATAGTTTTAGCATGTCAAGTATATAAAAAAGCGGTGGGCAGTGATAGTTGTCATGGCATTACATTAAACAAAAGTCAGTCAGATGCTAACAAACTAAGGTCACTCATCGTCAAGCAAGGTAAAGCTTGCTTGACGATGAGTGACCTTATAACAAACAATGTGGAAAAAATATTATTTATTTCATAACAAACTAATTAAGTTTAGTCGAGAAAAAGTTCGAATTACATTTCTCGAAGATGGAAAATAAAGCATATTTTTACTTTGAGATGGGCATGGAAATGATGCAATAAACAGAATTTCGAAAATTTCACAGTTTCCTGGTTTACAGCCTGGAGAAGTCTAGAAAGTTAAATGCTTCGTTTATATGGAAGCAATATTCTAAGCCTAAGGAAACAATAACGATCAAAACGAACCAAGCCATCGGCAAAGTACAGTAAGCTTACGGCAAGCTGGAACAAAATAATCGGTATCGTGTATATATTCCTTTTTGTTTTTTGTATTATGATAAAATAAAATAATCCAAAAACCTATATTAAATTAATTTCAATCACTGGGGACAAGAAATACTACCTTAGCCCATGAAAAAAGGGATTAAACGTACACCTTTGTTCCGTAGAGAGCATAAAAAATTTAATAAATGATACAAAACCCAACATAATAGTTTTCTATATTTTAGAATATATATAAAACATGCAAACTATATTTGTTTCCTTCGATGTGTGGGTCCTCACACAGGGTCCTAATAAATTTGAAATCATAATAAACTTAGTTTTTTTAGGTTTGTTTATTTGGACAGTAAAATTTATATACCGGATGTGACGGACAGTTCTTTACGTAACATTTGTAAACCATTTAATTTTTTTAAACATAAAAAAAGCTACGCTCCTGACAGTGTCAGATTTGAGTTTTTCGTAAATGAGGTTATGTTTGGTGTCGCTACCCCTGGGAGACATGAGCGGCTAGTTCACAACTTACATTCCGTTCGCTATTGGTCGAAATAGTCAGCTGACTTTTTGATGTTGAACGTTGCCGTTTAAGATTATTATTATATTATATTAAGAGATGGTGCCACCAGTCAAGCATTTAACAAACTTTATGTTTACAGCTTTCGGCGTAAAATACGAATATATACTAGTTGTAAGTGACTAAAAAGTGTTGCATATGCCGATGAGTTTTTTTTTATTGTTTTTTAAAAACATATTATTTTTTTTTTAATTAGCTTCCCTATCCTGTTTTCCTGTCGAAATCGGTGTTAACCTAACCCTGATAAATTATTCGACAACGTATCCTAACCTGTCCAGATACGCCCCGGTTAGGATACGTTTCCCATCAATTGACCACGGTTAGGTTTTGTTTCAGTTTGGTTTAACACCGATTTCAACCTCCCAAAACGAGGACAGGAGAGTTTTAATTTTAAAAATCCCGCCTGACTATGTCAACCAATAGCAAATGGAATGCAAGTTGTGAACTATCCGCTCGTTGGAAGATGCCAGGCTTTCAGGATGCAGTGACCCTAAGAATAGTCGCCACAGTCGCCACCTGACGAAAATAAGTCGAAGGCGGAATTTTTCAGGGGTGCCACGTTCACGTGGTCACTTTGTGCAAGGAAAACTTAAGTTTGCGACACGCTCCCTAGAGGAAGCCGCACATATAGGCAGACAACTGCCGACCTGAAAATAGATTTCATAATATGAATAAAATGAACGGGACCCAAGAAACAAACCTTTAAAACATAAATTTCAAACTTTCTATAAATTCGTATTATTAAAAATAAGGTTTGTATAATTATGTAAAATTTCTTGTGTGCCTAATATTATAGATTTGTTAAAAAATTCTAATTTTCTACTTAGCAATAAAAAGTTGAAAATACCCCAAAAAACTACTATTTACGGATTAGATCAAATTTTGGTCCAGGAGGTGAGTTACAGGGTGATATCGAAAAAAAATAGTAAATCTTAATAAAAATCACATTTTTAAAAAACAACTCTGTCAGGAGTTTTAGTTAGCAAATAAGAGTAAGAAATACATTAAAAAATATATCATGAACTTATTGTATTATTTTTAGATCCAGGACGTGAGAGACCTACAGGGTGATATCGAAATTAGAAGCGTAATTTTCTAAAAAACACATTTTTAAAAAACAATGTTGTCAAGAGCTTTCGTTAGCAAAAAATTATTTGATACACGTTACACAATCATACCATTATCAGATTTTATCACATCCAGGTCCAGGAATTGAGCTACATGGTGATATAGAAATTTTGATTGTGTGTAAATTTTCTAAAAATCACATTTTTAAAAAGCAAGGTTGTCTGGAGCTTTTGTTAGCAAAGTATAGTTAGGAATACGTTAAACAATCATACCATTAACTGACTGTATCATCGTTAGGTCCAGGAAGTGAGGTACAGGGTAATATCGAAATTAGTTATAAAATTTCGTAAAAATCACGTTTTTAAAAAACAACGCTGTCAGGAGCGTTTGTTAGCAAAAAATAGTTAGGAACACGTTAAGCAATCATACCACTTACTAAATTTCATTTACTTCCAGTAGGTAATCTGCAGGGTGATATCTAAATAGCAGTAAAGATTTTGAAAAATCACGTTTTTAAAAAACAAGGGAGGTGAGCTACAGGGTGAAATGAATAAATAAATCCAAAAATATTCACATATATTTACGTGAAAAACTTTTACTATTTATTTGACAAATTTACAAGTTAATATGATAAAATTTTGACATTAAAACTTATTAGTTAATATAACCAAATCAACCTAAGCCCCTAACTAACCTTGGTCAAAATAAAAGTTTACAAATACACATAAGAAATCCAAAAATCCCTACATTTATTTACGTAACAACATCTTGGTTCCTTGTTCTTTTACAAATTCACAAGTTAGTTTGAAAAAATCATGGCTTTATAATACATATCAAGTATAACCAAACCGAACCAAACCCATATAAATAAGGTTGGTCAATATAAAAATGTACAATAATTATTTACAGAAAAACCTGCCTGCCTTCGTTGTTAATTCACAAATTTATAGTAAATCAAAATTTTTTTACAAATATTTTACATTTGTTTGATTTGTTAATTAACAAATTTACAAGATATTTTAGAATCTTGGCCCTAAAATATATATTTAATGTAACAAAACGAAAGCCTTCACTAGGCTTGCCTAATGTAAACATTTACAAACATACACGATAAATATAAAAATCTGCACATTTATTTACAGGAAAAAACTGTCTTCGTTGTTATTTCACAAATTTGCATGTTTTTTAGGCAACAATTTGACACCCAAGTTATCTATTTAACATAACCAAACCGAGCCAAATCAAATCCTTATAATTATTAAGCTTGCTCAATATAAAAATGTACAAATACACATAATAAATATTACATTTATTTGCATTGACAAACAACAACCTGCACACAAATATTTTTGTCCCGTACGTCGTTCTTAGTTTTATTTAATTACTTGTATATAGACTTCTTCCAAAGTGAAGCGACTCAATATTTTGCATTTCTTTTAAAAAATCTGTTAATACCTGTACCGCTACATAGCTATTTGGTTGTCTGATAAAGGGATATATTTCTTTACTTCTTTAGCTATTTTTACTGAAAATTCCAAATCAACAAAAGCAGTAGTTTCATCCCACTTAAGGTCTTTTATTACATAAATATTTTTTTGTATCGCTTAGGCTTTTAATTGTTTGTACAATAGTTATTTACCTAACAAGTGCGGAAAGAGGTACTTTTCCGCACGCGACGGCAGTTGCACAAACGACGCGGAGCGGAGTTCGGGCAAGCCGTCAAGGATGGAAAAGATAGTTTCCGCAAGAATTAGGTACAATGTTTTTCCTACGAGTGCTTTTGTCCATCTTCTTTATCAAAAAACATGTTTTAATTCGCAAAGATTTTATAATAATGCTAGAAAATGATACGTAAGATAGAATAGTTACATAAATCATTTAATGAGTCCTAAATATCTTCATTTTTAACAAAACAAAAATCGTGCGGAACAGAAATTTTTCAGCACTAGTGCGGAAAAGTTACTTTTCCGTACGTTTTTTGAACTTTTATTTTTACTTGATTTTTTTATGCACGGAAAAATAATAAAACAGGATTTTTTTATTATGATATATTAAAAAGAAACTTTATGTAAAGAACATTTAATTAACAATAACGAAAAAGTTAACGATGGTAGATATTGAAATTGAAAGTGCACTTTCTGTTTGTTGCATGCTTCAATATACATCAGATGCCGCAACATCTTGAATAACGTCGTTTCTTATTGGAATTTGATTGGTTGGTGTTTGGCCCACTACAGAAATGCCTTGATCAGTTTGCTGCTTAGAATTACTACTGTAGTGAATGGAGAAAGGTATATTGGTCTGTATAGGCTGTAACACATTACAGGATTCTTCATTCGGTGCTTCTGGTAGCATCGGTACAGCAGCACTTCTTGAAAATGAAACTTGTGTGTAGGAGAACGGGTTTTCATTTGAAAACGATTGTGTACGGGAAGGTTCTTGCAATTTGGACGTGCGGAAAAAAATCGTGAGGAAAGTAAAAATGATGCGAAAAAGTTAAATTTTGCGGAAAAGTAATTAACGTAATATTCTTTTAATAGATCGCTCAAGAAACCCTAACTTATATGTTCTTGGTTTGTAAACAGTAAGGTGAGGCCAAAAGTTATTTTTAAAAATATGATTTATAAAAAAATTTACTATTAGTATCTTACCTACTGGACCTAAATGTAACGCAGTTAGTGAATGGTGTGGTTTGTTTACATATTCCTAACTATTTTTTGCTCACCAAGACTCCTGATAAAGTTGATTTTTAAAATTGTGATTTTTACAAAAGTGTTTTACTAATTTTGATATCACCCTGTACCTTACTCCAAGGACCTAAAGGTAATACAGTCAGTTAATGTTATGATTTTTTAACGTGTTCCTAAGCATTTTTTATAATGAAAGCTCTTGACAACATTGTTTTCTAAAAATGTGATTTTTAGAAAAATACACTAGTAATTTCGATATCATCCAGTAGCTCACTTGCTGGCTCTAAAGGTAATACAATAAGTTAGTGATATGATTTTTTAAGGTATTTCTAACTCTTGTTTGCTAAGTAAAACTCCTGACAAAGTTGTATTTAACAATGTAAATTGTACAACTATTTTTGATATCCCCCTGTAACTCACCCCCTGAACCTAAATTTGAAATAATCCGTTAATACATAATTTAACTTTTTGGGCTATTTTCAACTTTTTATTGTTAAGTAGAGAACTAGAATTTCTAAACAAATCTATAATAGATTTTAAGGTCACCCTGTAGCAGACCTGAACCTAACCTTTATAACCTGGGTTGGGCAGACTTTTTTTCTATCTCTTCTCATACCTGATCATAAGAAATATTAGACAAACATTATTTTTAATTATATGATAATAATAACAAGTTTGATATTTATATATTCAAAGGTTATTTTTTGGGCCACGGGTTGCAATAAATCCGAAAATTATTTTTTTTTCATAAATTTATCAACCCTTATCGTTTTCTTTCCTAAAATTCATTTGATTTCGTTAAAATTATATTACGTTTGATTTTGTGGTCGGCTGTACTTTGCATGTCATGTTCGTGTTATTTGAATCCAACTTTAACGAAATAAGAAAAACGTCTCATGGTTTTGTTATTGTTTTTTTCCCGAGAAATACAATTTTTTAAGAACCTGTGCATCATCAACAATCCCGGAAAAATATTGAACTATCAGCAATCGAGTTTAAAGGTAGGTTTTAGATTATATTTTTCCTCATTTTTCGGTTTTTAACGCTGTACAAAAAACTGAAATTTACGATGTTGCCATGACTTAGGGCTAAAATTTGAGGCGTCAAATTTTTTCAGATTGTTTCAAATTATTTCAAATTTTAAAGAATTGCCCCCAATATGTCAAAAACTGTCACCTTAAATTTACCTGTTCTGAGATCTACGCCAGAGAATATTAAAAACACCTAACCAAGCCTAAATCTTAGAGTAATAATAATATAAAGAGAAGAAGTAAACCGCGGCCCCGTGTAAATTTTCCCTATTCGTGGCGGTCATTCCTGAAAAACTTAGAATTTGCAGAATCCCCGGCGATGGCAACATAGCTGCGTCACTGGAATCATCTCGAAAAAACCACACTGGGCTGAATTTTCACAGTATTTTCAGAAACATAGCAGTTCTTGTTTATTTTTACGTCCAACTAAGTTCTTTTTTACAAAAATAAAACTCAGCACACAGAAAAAAAACACCAAAAATTCAATATACCGAGTCCGACGGCCAAGACAACACTGCATTTAATACAAACACATGTTACTGTCAGTGTCGACCTTAGAGCTTAGGAATATCTGGGCTAACCGTTCACGACTTGAGGACCCACCTAATTAAACTTGTTGCCATTATATAAGTGAAAAAATAATCTTTTGTTTAAAACTCGTAGACAATGATTGAGTAGAAATAAAACTTTGGACTTCCATTGTCTTTATCTAAGGGCACGGCAGTACCTCGCAAAGTTCGCGCTGCCGTACCAGCTTTTCTTGAAACATTTCAGCCCATATTTGACCTATCTAAAGCTCTACTTCGAAAAGAGCTACGAATCTCATACTTTGCACAGTCGTAGAACTTCATAGAGTTAACAACCCCTCCAAGTTTCATAGACTTCTATAGAGTAGTAAAGTAGTTACGAAATTTCAAAAAACGTCGAAATTACCACCCACTCACTGACTCATCACCAAAATTCTACTGTACTTCCAGACCTACTATAAAGCTGAAATTTGGCGGAGTGATAGAAATTATGACCAAATCCCCCCAAAAATATATGTAAAATTATTTAAAAGTAACATTACCCACTTCTAGCAATGCTAGAGAGCTGAGCTTTGGCAGCCTGATAGGAACTATAATAAAACTATAGGAAAAAATTATAACACCCCAAAATTCTAATTTACTTCCTTCCCATATAAATGTAAAGTTATGTAAAAGTAACACTGCCCACTTCCAGAAACGCTAGAGAGCTGAGCTTTTTAAGACTGAAAGACACTATGATAAAACTATAGGAAAAAATTTTAAAACACCAATATTTTTATTTACTTCCCTCTCCTATAAATGTAAATTTATATAAAAGTAACATTGCCCACTTCCAGAAACGCTAGAGAGCTGAGCTTTGGAAGGCTGATTGAAACTTTGATAAAACCATGGGAAAAAATTTAAAAACCCCAAAAATTTTCATTTACTCTCCTCCCCTATAAATGTCAAGTTATGTAAAAGTAACATTACCCAATTCCAAAAACGCTAGAGAGCTGAGCATTAGAAGACTGATAGGAACTATGATAGAACTATAGGAAAAAATTTAAAAACACGTTAATTTTAATTTACTTCCCTCCCCTATACATGTAAAGTTATGCAAAAGTAACATTGTCCACTTTCAGAAACGCTAGAGAGCTGAGCTTTGGAAGGCTGATGGCAGCTATGATAAAACCATGGGAAAAAATTAAAAGACCTCAAAATTTTAAGTAAGGCATTGCAAAAGTTTTGAACAATATTCCGCATATTTTACTATTTTAAAAATTAAATATTATCCAATTCCTTTAAAAAAGAAGTGAAATCATAACAAAAACATTTCATGTAAAAATAACCAAGTACGCGGCATTCCGTAAAAAGAATTGAGATAAAAGTAAAGTCAAGTTCTCCAATACAAATTTCAAAATGAAAGTAAGAAACTAGCTTGGTAATGTTTTTCTAAACTTGGCTATTACGGCTGTAAATGACTTAGGCACAGTGCTTAATTGAACATAAAGAAGATTGGCTGTAATAGCAAAGTTTAGAAAAACATTTCCAACTAGTAAAAATCTTTCATTATGAAATTTGTATTGGAGAACTTGGCCTTACTTTTATCTCAATTCTTTTTACGGAATGCCATTTTCGCTTACTTGGCTCTTTTTTACATGAAATGTTCTTGTGTTGGTTTATTTCAAACAGGACGTTTCAGTAAGTAAGTATATCTAACCGTTTTCAAGTGTAAACTAAACAATCCAGTCTAAAGGCTACTACTTATACTACTTGTTGTGCAGTC
The DNA here is from genome assembly GCA_963576565.1 of Aspidapion aeneum. Taxonomy (NCBI): domain Eukaryota; kingdom Metazoa; phylum Arthropoda; class Insecta; order Coleoptera; family Brentidae; genus Aspidapion; species Aspidapion aeneum. The sequence continues at coordinate 149,177 of CAUYVT010000034.1, forward strand.
GGCCCGCCCCTTTTTTACCTTCCTAGCCCGCACAGCAACGGCTAGAGAAGGTATTGTTTTCGACAAAAAATTTTTTTTGAGATAACACCGAAAATGTGTTATTTGGGTGTATTTTGACCTACCCTAGCAATATCGTCGTGATGTCTGTCTGTGTTGTGTGTGTATGTATATCTGTCCGTAACGCGATAGCTCCTAAACCGCTTAACCGATTTACATGAAATTTTCCGGTAAAATAGTACTCGATACTGCAACGAGCTGATTAGATTTTAGTCAAAATTCGTAAATGCTAATGACAGTTTTTTGACAGTTAAAAACTTTAAAAAATGCTAACTTTTTAATGGAACGTCGCATCAATATGCGGTTTTCGGAAAATAGTAGCGCGGGGATATAGTCCAAGTAGCTCAAAACGAAACCCGGCCCTGCTAACAGGAAATTCGTAATATGATGTCATACACCTGTTGCCACGTCCTGAAAAAAATTGTGGGAAAAGGGGCCGTTCATAAATTATGTTGTCTAAATGAGTTTTTATCGCAGATTGTAATAAGAAATACACATCATAAAACGACGCGACGCGGGCTAATAAGCGCATGACAAATTATCGCACGGTTTAAATAGCCTAACCAACTCAATGCACTAAAAATTTGGTAAGGTAAGAAGTTGAACCTTATTATAAAATTTTACAGAGGCAGAGGAGCTGGCAACAGCGGAAAAGCTAAATTGTTTACCAACAAATGAATGAATGACCGCCGAAACCGGGGTTACTACTTCTCTTTATATGTTATTACTCTGAGGCCTAAATTAACAAAATTTGATAAATTAAGTAAAAGTGGAGTTTCTAAAATTATTGAATTTTAATATACATGGTGTTCAAAGTTAAGTCGGCACTATTACTTACTTCGTTAATATTAGAGCTACAGGGTGGGTTAAATAGACAAAGTTGGGGTATTTTTTCCTCTGATTACGATGGTGATGGACGAAAAGAAAATCAAATGACGAGTAGGTGAGTTATGATAAAAAACCAATTTTCTTAAATGGGACACCCGGTATACAGTTAAGCCAATAGAAAGAACATTTGGCTTTAAACAAAAGTTATTTTATGACTTTTTCTCTTAAAGTCAAAAATAACGAAGTTATTAACAACTTTCCTATTCATACGGGATATCGAAAGCTGTCTTTGTTTAGAAAATCGTTAATATTTTTTGTATTTTTGCCTTTAGGAAAAAAAGCCAAGGACAACTTTAGTTTAAAATTAAATTTTATATCGACTAAAGGTACTATGTAACTGGTGTTAAAGCATTTTATTTTTTACTGTAACTCATGTACGCGTTTTTCGACTTTTCTTTTATTTCCATAATTTTATGTCTTAGTGCAATTAAAATTTTTTCATGTCTAAGTGCACTTAAATGGTGCCAAAGAAAAAAAATTATTAATTTTACGTGTTTAAAATTTTTTATATATTGACAAAAGAAACACCATTACAAAACTAAGTAACACAGTGCACACCACGTTAAAAAGACGTGCCTCTAGTTATAACAGGTGGTCAAATTAAGAAGATATTTTAAACTGCATTACCGGTATGAACAAAAACTTGAGACTACTACTTTTTACATAATTTTTTTAATATCACCCTGTATCTTATAACATATTACCAAATTGTGCAAACTTAAATGTTTGTATTATAGCCTGTGGCAAGTCGACAAATTGTGCCAATTTTCATTATAAAATTCCTATTAACGCAGTAGCTACAGTAGATAATGTAAAAAAAACAGTGAAAATGACTGCAAAGTAGTTGTGGACCAGTATATACGTTCAGAAAATGGTAATAATGTAGCCCTTAATACAAGAGTAGAGTGCGATAAATGGTCTATAAAGGAGAGTATAGGGATTTTAATGACATGTTTATTTGACATATCTAGAGTATTTTGAATTATTAGCACTAAAATAAAAAATTGCGAAAAAACTTTATTGTGTAGTTACTTTTTAACATTCTGTACAAAATTTTTTATTTAAGAAAATTAAAGCTGTACTAGTGTTGTTGTAATGTGTTGACTTTGAGTTTTCTATAGTGATTTGTAACGTCGTCGTAAAAAAACTATTTACAATGATCATAAAAATTTTACTTTTTTTTAAAAATCACCCTGTATTTTTAACGGTTCAACCTAGCTCTTTTTTCTTTCTATAAAATATACATAAAAGCTAAGTATCTTTTATTCGGTATATATTTTTTTACAATATCGTTACGTCTCACAAATCCACATACTTTTCCATCTTTTTAGATTCTTTAAATTTAGAATTAGTAAATAAAACCACCCTGTACTCCGACCGTGTATATGTCACACCCGTCCAGCAATTTTTGTTTTAAAGAGAAACATAATGGTTATACTTAAGATAAATGTCATTGCCGTATCCTGCACAACTAAGCTCTTTTTTTTTCTACTCAACACTCACACCATAAATTTCTCAAAGAAACAAATATATTTTTTTTATTTCTTGAAAAAAAAATAAATCAATATATTTTTTTTATTGCTTAAAATAAAAGTGTATATGTCCTTATAATCGGTGCCAAGTTTCATTGCTCTAGCTTTACATTTGAATTTTATACAGAATTTTAATTAGATAGATGCAATTAAAAATAAAACACCACTTCGTAAAATAATACTATAGTGTTATACTATATTCGTGCCATGTATCATTACGGTACGCAAAAATGCAGACAAAAATGGCTTAGGCTCCGAACTACTTGGCTGTTTTTCACCAGCTTTTTAAATGTAGCAATTCAAGGACAATTTTTTGTCAAAATCGGTTTAGCCGTTTAACCTCTAGCGTGACACAAACATACATACTTACATACATACATATCCCAATCGAAAAACATTACCATTCCTTTCGCCGTCCTGTAGTTGGGTAAAAACAAGTTAAAATCTGATTTCTGTTTAATAACTACCATTTTAGCAAGTTGCTGATAAAGTTATATAATCATTTATCGCCTTTTTCAAAATAGAGCGGAATTGATTGTAGAAAAATAGGTAGATACCATTTTACAAACAGAAGTGCGTTTAAACTCATAATTTTTTAATCTAGTTTACACAGAACAAAAAAGGGCATAACGCGCGCGCAAAAATGCCCGGCAGAAAGGGCCAAGGAGGCACAATTAACCAAAAATCATTTTTCTTTGCCGCCTTTAATAGCTCTGAAGATAAAAACCAAATGCAAATAAAATTTTCACGTAATTTTTGTGAGAAAAAAATAAAAATGTATTTCTTTTACTAGACCTAAAAAATATATGCTTTAGGTCAAGGAGGGGAAGCGGGCCTCTCTTCCCCACCCCTGATTCCGCCACTGATTTTTTGTCATCTTTTACAATACTTACCTACATATTTTTTTTGTTTTTATTTTGAACCACTCTACAGGATTCCCGACTAAGGAAAACCATTAATAAAAAAAGTTTATTTTTTATATATTTACATTTTTTTGGGGAAGGAAATGATTGGGGGTTTCAGTGATTAGGTTAGGATATGTTTGGAATTATTTGACAAAGGTTAGGATACACCAATTTCGACCTATAGGACGGAGGAGAGGAGAGATGAATAAAAGTATATCAAGTCTCCTATCCTCCCTCTTGAATGTCTAAATTGGTGTAATCCTAACCTTTGTCAATAAATCGCAAACGTATCCTAACCTTATCAGTAAATGACCTGATCATTACCAAAAACAATAAAGAAAATAATGGATTCGATTAGGCGCACTGATTTGTCCGTGTTCATTTATCCGTGCGCTCGATACTTCATGCGATCTTCGGTCCGTGCGTTCTTTTGTCCGCGCTCTTTTGACCGTTGCCGCTTTCGCCATGTAGAAATTACAATAAATTGAGATTTTTAATTTGAACGACAAGTATATATTGTCGTATTTTCTTTCTGATTTCAAAATAAGATTTAGTAGATTTAAAGTTGTCAGTAGTATGCTGAAACCATATGAAAAAAAAATATGGTAAACCCAAAAAGCGTGGAAAGAATAGGATATTACATATCAGAAAATGTTTTATCGCACAATATATATTTTTTTTAAATCATAAAGAAAAGCCGAATTTAGAAATGTGATGAAATACAGGGTGTTAGAATTGGTTATTTTAAAACCCGGCAGTACATACGTGGGGTGTAATACACCCCAATTGACGAAAACTCTTCGAAAATTAAAAGGTGATCCGTGATTAAACCAAACGTAAAGTGTGTCTGTTCCTGTAGCTTCTCACATATGTTTCCTTTCTTTTATCCCTGTCTCACCACAGTACTCGGTCGACAATGATTAAAACCACACGAGGTGAAAACGACGGATCACCTAACATGATCTGTGTTAAAACGCTCTGGGGTGTATTACACCCCACCTATGTCCTGGTGTAACTAATTTTGTGATATTAATTCGTCGGTCTCATGACATAAGGCCCTATCTCGATTTTTACAACTTTGCAGGAAAGAAATTTAAAGAAAACTGATGCACAAAGAACATTAACGATTTTCAATCTTTTTGTTCAGAATTCAGAACTAAAAATCAATGTCAGGCCGCAAATTTTAAAATAATAATTACCATATTGTTGTAATAACCGTTTTTGTGAGATAGGGACTGCAAAGTTGTAAAAACGAGATAGGGCGTTATGTCATGAGACCGACGCAGTGGTATATTTTTAGTTATTTTAATTCCCAGGAATTAAAGTGAATATTTTATACCAAGGCAAGTTACAAAAAGTTACTTTAGTATATAGTATATAGTATATTAGATAAAAATAAATGGATCCATGATGGATCTGAAACCTTCCTAGCTAGCCTATTAGCACACTTCAAGTGAAGCTATGATATATCAGCCTTAAAAAGAGCTTTTTGTAAATACCACAGAAACTAAAGCTCTTACAAAGTTTTTGGTTATCACACAAATGATTAACTAAAATGTAGTCTACTAAATTCCTAAAACCGTATATTGATACGACGCGCCATTAAAAAGTTAGCATTTAAAAAAAAAATTGATTGTCAAAAAACTGTCATTAGCATTAATGGAGTTTTACCAAAATCTAATCAGCTCGTTACAGTGTCAAACACTATTTAACCTGTAAATTTTATGAAAATCGGTTTAGCGGGTTAGGAGCTATCGTTTTACGGACAGACATAATCACACAAGATAGGTCAAAGTACACCCAAATAACACATTTTCGGCGTTACATCGAAAAAAATTTTTTCGAAGAAAATAATAACTTCTGTGGTCATTGCTGCGCGGGCTAAGAAGGAAAAATATATTAATAAAGTAACAACAATATATGATTGCAGTACCGTGACATCAATGTGTTTGCTGTTGTGCTGGTTAGGTTGGAATAATAGAGTTCTTTGGGACCTAAAACTACTTTATTTTTTACGGAATAAAACATTTAAGTAACTGGGGACTAAAATAGCAGTTTCTTACTAGTTACTAAAGTAATGCTTTCTTATGAGCGTGGTTTAATGCGCGAAATTAGTGAGTGCTCTGAGGGAGGGAACTTTATCTTTACACTCAGCTACACTTCGCTACACTTTAGTTACACTTAGCTACACGTCGACTGCTCAGTTACATCTCAGCTACACATTAGCTACACACAACTTCACATCAGCTACACTCAACTACACCTTAGCTGCACTTTGCTACACTCAGCTACATCTTGGCTATACTTACCTACATCTCAGCTACACTCCGCTACACCTAATCCACACTCAGCTACACTCCGCTACATCTTCGCTAGCCCCAAGATCACAAAACCAATTACTTCTGTGCACGCTGCAACGCATTCCTATGTACGGAGCATGTGGTGCTAATGTGCCAAAAGTGCTTAAGTCCAGACAAGGAGGAAAGATTTGCATGTAACTTAATAAAAGGATTTTTTTTGTTCCTTTTTTATTATATTTTGCTTTTTTAGGCATTTTTAGAGACTAAGTCTTTTATATTTGTTTAAATTATTTTTTAAAAGTATTTTTTCTTATTTTATTTTTTATAGTATACCTTTTAAGTATATTTTTATTGTATTTTTTTATTGTAAAATGATTGCTGAATAATATAAAATGATAAAATTTTATGAAATTTTATATCCGAAGAAAATGCAGTTGTTGAAAATAGGGTTTCACACACCCCACGTATGTACTCGTGTAACTAATTTTGACCGATGTGATGTAAGCAAATGGTTTTCTATCTAATTCTTATAAAGCAGCGATATTTAGAAATTTGAGTAATTTCAAGGGTATTTTTTAGGCCCCCTGTAAGTAGGTACGGTATTCGGAAAAAATTTTTACACTAAAATCTTAGTTTTAGGATCTTTAATTACACATAAAAACTCTTTAATGCGTGTTTAATAGTTTTTTGTAAACACGATAGTTCAGGAAAGATTCGGGAAAATCCACTTTCTAGAAGCATTTTATATTACTTTTTGGCAAATGGGTAATTCCCCCTATTTTGACCCCGCTGAATCCGAATATCCCTGTTGCCAACTCGAAATATTGACAGGGGCTAAGATATTCAAGATGGCGGCCAAAATGGCGGCGGAATTTTAAATTGCCGCTGGAAAGCCCAAATTGTTACAGGTGTACATTCAAAATATATATTTGTATAACTTAAAAATAATAACATATTATTTTTATTTTAAATGGCTGCAAAAACCTCCAAAAACCCCCCCAGACCCCCCAAAATCTGAAAGTTTGAGGTTTTTTCAAATTTTCTTAAAAACTAAGCTTCTAAGAGAAAAATTTATAATATACTTTATTGTAGACAATGAAATTCCCTTTTCAGCATGGTATAACTTAATTAAGTTAGACTAATAACAAGCTCTCCAGCGGCGTCCGTTAATTGAAGTAATTAAAAAAAGTTGAAAAAATACCTATGCTTTTTCCAAGATTTATTTAATTTTTTTAAAAACTAATATTTACAGAAAACTATGTATTACATTTTGGTATACTCAATAAAATTTCCTTCAAAATTTCGTGTAACATGATTAAATCGGTTTTATAAATAAAACTTCAGGGGCATCCGTAAATTAAATTAATTTTGAAAAAACAGAAAATAAACCATTTTTGTTACAGGTTTTATCTAATTTTCTCAAAAACTAAACTTAACATAAAAAAACTTGTTCTACACTTTTTTGTAGACAGGGAAATTCCCTTTTTAAAAATCTGAAACTCGGTGGGGTTTGACTTATAGCAAACTCTCCAGCGACGTCCGTCAATGGGGGTGATTTCATCAAATCATTAAAAAAATCACGTTTCATACGTTTTATTCAATTTTCTTAAAAACCAAGCTCTTTATCAAAAAATGTGTCCTATACTTCGTCATAGCCAATAAAATTTCCTTTCAAACGATGTATAACAAAGTGGAAGTTATGTCATATTTACCGCTCCAGTGGTGTTCTTAATTTAAAGAAATTATTTAAGATCAATCCAAACTAATCAATTTTGTGTCTTATTAGCTTTTCGGTAGATAATAAAGAGCGGCGGATAAAAGGTCGAAAGTACAAAAGGTCGAAAGTACAAAAGGTCAAAAAAATAAGGTCGAAAGTACAAAAGGTCGAAAATACAAAAGGTCGAAAGTACAAAAGGTCGAAAGTACAAAAGATCAAAAAACAAAAGGTCGGAAGTTCAGAAGGTCGAAAGTACAAAAGATCGAAAGTACGGCCGCGGGTCCACATCGACTGGACAAGTCAATTCGACTTGAGACGGTAAATTTGTCTTTTTAATATTTTGTATTGTCGATTTGTTTTCGACCTTTTGTACTCTCGACCTTTTATGGCTTCGGCGGCGGGCCCGATAATAAAATGACCTTTTAAACAGTGTGTCACAAAATGTGACCCATAGTATAGAAAACTCGCCAGGGGCGTCCGTAAATTGCAAACATTACCAAAAAATATTTTTTTTGTTACGGGTTTCATTCAATTTCCATCAAAATCTCAATTTCAAATAAAATATCAAACTCTTCCTAACAGTTTGACAGGTTGGTTGTTGATCCCAATCAGTACCTAATTACCCCCCCAAGCCGTTGCATAAGATTCACCACCTTATTTTTAAAAATAACCAAAAACACCTGTGTCAAAGTTACTACTGTTACTTTCTGCACAAAAATATTGCTTAGGGGGGCCATGGCCCCTATGCCCCCTCCCCTTATAACCACCGGTGTTTTTTTGCTTTAAAGGACTTATTTAGATAAACCAAATATCTAATCTAATCAAAAAACAGTTTATTTAAAATTTTGAAGTATTTATCATAACATTAACCTCACTTTGTAATATATCATTTAAAAAGAAATTGTCTTATCCTCAATAAAGAATAAAGGCACATTTTTTTCTGAAAATCTTAGAAAAGATATTTAAATATGCAAGAGAAACTGATTATTTCAGTTATTTTTGAAAATAAGTTTATATTAGTACGCCCCTGAAGCCTTAAATATGGCAACAACCCGACATTTTAATAAAGTTTTTAAAAGAAAATGTTATGTTCTACAATAAAGTATACTACATATTTTTTCCTAAAAAGTGTAGTTTTTGAGAAAATTTTGAAAAACCTATAATAAACATGTTTTTTCTAAATAATCCCAATTTACGTACGCCACTGAAGAGCTACTTGCTTTTCCTAACCTTATTGACCAATACATCGTTGGAAAGGGAATTTTATTCTCCACAAAAAACTGTTCTTTGCAGTTTTTGATAAAAAGGTTAGTTTTCGAGAAAATTGCATAAAACTGAAAAAAAAAACAGGTTTTTGGGGGGGATTTTCTCCGTCCCTGTCGATTTTTCGATTTGGTAACAGAGATATTTGGATTCAGCGGGGTCAAATTAGGGGGAAATGGTCTGTTGCCAAAAAGTAATATGATTTGCTTCTAGACCGAAAACGGAAAGCCTTTTAAAATACTCTGCCAATATATGGGCCCCTAAGCTCACACTATGTACTATAGTTATAGTGTACGTGTGAGCTAATATAACTAAAAACTGAAATATATTTTATTCAACTCCACACTAAATTACCTCTTGTTTGATACCACACAAGCCATGTTTTGACTTAAACTCAAATTTTTGAGATCCACCCCCACCTTTAAAAAAAACAAAAACTAAAATGTATTTTGCTGAACTCCAGACTTAATTACCTTTCGTTTGATATCACACGCGCCATATTTTCACATAAACTGGAAAGCGGTTTTTGAGTTATGCGCGTTGGTCGTTACAGGCAGACATACATACATACAGACATACAGACAGACAGACAGACAGACAGACAGACAGACAGACAGACAGACAGACAGACAGACATACAGACAGACAGACAGACAGACAGACAGACAGACAGACAGACGGCGCAACAAAAAAGTTTCAAAATCATCTGAAACGCAAAGATATATAAAAAATTTTGAAATCGGAGCAACTTTTTTATTCTCGAAAAAATTAGGATCACCATAGCTCACACTACTATAGTATAGTATATGTGTGAGCTAATAATATGCTCTGACTACGAGTTAAGTAACTTAAAGCTGTTATTTTATTGTGGAATTTTGGATCACCCTGTAGAAATTGGGGGATTTAACCAAGAGGAAAATATTTAAGCCTCTTAGCAGTCACCACATATTAAAATTATTTCAATTTATTGCCGGTTATAAAACTGCGGGATATTTTAACGAATATAAATAGGTCGCAAACATGTGCTTTTGTCAACTACCATGCTCAGATAAAATAAATGGAATACTTCAAGTGAAGCCATGATATACCAGCCTTGAAAACAGTTTTTTGTAAATGTCTCAGAAACTAAAGCTCTTATAAAGTTTTTGTTATAACACAAATTATTGAGCAAAATGCTATAGTAGACTGCATTTTGCGAAAGCGGCATAAAATATTAGAATTTTAAAAAATGTCATTATCATTAATGGCTTTTGACCAAAATCTAATCAGCTCGTTAGAGTGTCAAACACTATTTTATGAACATCAGTTCAGCGGTTTAGGAGCTAGCGTGTTACGGACAGAACTAATATGCACACACACACAGACACAGACAGACATCACGAAGATATTGCTAAGATATGTCAAAATGCACACAAATAACACATTTTGGGCGTTATCTGAAAAAAAAATCTTTTTCTAGCCATTGCTACGCGGGCTGGGAAGGTAAAAAAATGGGATCAGAGGGATAAATAAACCCCTTCTTGTAGACAGACAGCCAAAGAAGAAAACCAAAGTTTTCGAGGCGGTACCTAGGAGGGGGTCAAGGGGAATCAATCCCCCCACGAAATAGTCGATAAAGTATGTTATAATGGATTTCTTAGCAACAAAAATAACACAAATATAATTAAATTTTTTAATCCTCCCTCCCCCTGAAATGTTTTTCTGGGTACCACTCTAAAAGTTGTTAAAAATCGTATTACATTTTTTAATAATTGAATATGTTCCTTATAATAACGTCTGCGTTTGCGGCAAGTTGGTATTTTAGGTATGTAGAAAAAACTTTCAAAAAAATGAGATTAATTTTATGACACCCTCTTACTAATAAAAACACATTCATACTTGGGCAATGAGTAAGTAAAAAAACATCCAGATCTTACACCGCAATGAAGCTTGAGTACACAATCATTAAAGATAAGCATTTTTATTTATTAAAAGACTATATAGATAAACAAAAAATATAATTTAAGCATAAATTAATCCGAAGATGTATTAATATTTACCTTTATACTTTTATTTATCACATAGTAAATTTTATGTTCGCCAGTTTTCAGAAAATGTAAAATTGCCTAGTCACTGGCGTATACAGCGTGGCCAGCCTTCTATCTAGGGGTAGGATTTTTGTATGGGCCATAAAGATTGCATGGGAGAACAGAAAAGCGTAAACCCAACGTTGCCAGTTTAGCGAAAATTTAAGTTAAGCCGCTAATCGCTACGCGAAAGGTCAACTAAAGTCACTTTTATGTAAGGGCAGTTAATAAACTTATAATGGTGGCATTATAATAGGTGTTTGTTTGTTTTCCAAAATTTTGGTTTCAGAAACTTCTAAGTCGAAAAATTTTGCCTGTTGTTTAAACGTTTTAACTTGTTTTTGTGTTTCAAAGAAACTTTATACTTTTATGTTTTTATGTGTATTTTTTAACATAAATGATTATTATTATTATTAATGTTTTATTCTAACCTTGAAAACAAAACTACAAAAAATTTATCTCAATTGTTTTAAATGTTTCTGTATTATTTTATTAAAAATTCGTTTGTTGAAATTGCTTATAATGTAATTTTATATTTATATTATGTTTTGTTATTTTTTTGTTTTTTATACTTTTAGAGTCCTTGAGAATGGCTTATAAAGCCGAAACGCGCCGAGTTGATGTATTTTAGAAATAAATTAAGCATAATTTAATCCAAACTAGGTGAGGACGTTTTTCCTTAAGATTCATTTCAAATTAAAAAATGCTCCTCGTAGGACAGTTGGAATTACAATTAAACTTACTATAATAGGTACTTTTTATTTCGTGAAAATCGGTTTAGTCAAAATTAAATTATGGGAAAATTAAAGCAGATAAAATTGACAATGCAATCGTATAATTGGTAAATCAATGGTTAAAAAAAATACCTTTTCGGGAACCATTTAATCGATTATAATGATTTATACCTCGTTGTACGCAGCAGAAACAGGGCTTTTTCACCAATTCAAAAAACGTTAAGTATAAGTTTTCTGAACATAAGAATAAACAAGCCTCTTTAAAGGGTTTAGTTTGATTCTGTCTGCTATTTTAAAATTTAAAACAACTGAAAAAGTATTTTCACTCAAAGCACTCAGTTTGTTTTATTAAAATCGATGACATAGTTCGTAAGTTATAATAATCAAAAACATACTTTCCGCTTCTTTTTGACTCACCCGGTAACTACGTACATAATTCTTGTTTTCCTCCCCCCCCCCCCTAAATATTCTATGTGCGCCGGTGTGCCTAATCACTATTTTGAGCGACGCTACTATTGTAGATCCATTTGACTGTCTGTATCTGCACTAACTAAACTTTGCAAATATACCCGGTGAGCCAAAAAAAAAACCGGACAATTTTTTTTTCACTATAACTTTTGTACTATACTATTGATTTTAATGGGACAAACTGCAACACAGAATTAATCAGAGTTTTGACTAAATATTTTTTTGCCGCCATCTGAAAATCCAATTTTAACTAATTTAAAAAAATAATTAAAACGTTCGCAACACAAGAATAAGCATTTTTGAAGGGTACATTTTAATTTCTTCCGCTATTTTCGATTTTGAGATGGCGGACAAAAGAATATATATTAAAATCGATTATATAGTTTAAAAGTTATAATGAAAAAAAAATGTCCGGTTTTTTTTGGCCCACCAGGTATCTGAAAAGTGAAGAGTCCGCAGGAGCCAAATGTCACATTTTGTTTTCGGTTTTGAGTTCAACACGGCACCAAGTCCGGTATTAGTAGAAGATTTATAGGTATGCCAAATTGAAAAAGCGAAGAGCAAAGCATCACAGGGTAAACGCGATCTGAGAATATCCTGTACAGGGAAAAAAGGCGTAGTTTTACATGTTAAAATTGAATTTTCTCGAAACAATGGATATTTCGCCTTTCTTCATTGGACTCTTCATATGATTTAAAATAAAGAGCACAATATCCTACAACAAAAATGTTCTTCATTCTTTCATTTTCCGCTCTGCGCACTCAGGAGACCCCATAAGTACGTATTTTGTTTTATTTTCATGGAATATGTGGAAAATATCTAAAAAATCCTTAAGCTGGTGCGCCCATGCTGATTGCCAGGGTTTAGTAATTTTTTCAGGATAACAGAACTAAATTTTTGGAATATCTGTTTTAATTCGGGTCAATTTTATTAGAAAACAAAATGTTATTATCTTTTTTTGGGTAGGTCTGGATATTTAAAAATAAAAGTGGTTATCTTCAATGTGGACCGGCAGGATTTAAGGGTAGTATGTATACCTAAACATTCATTATACCGGGTTCTTAAAGCTAGATTTAGAAAGAGAAAGAGCCGTGTGTTTGAGTATAGGCAATAGGAAATTAAAATCAGAAAAAAGGGATTGAAACAGGCCAAGGTTGCCACTACGTTTAAAAGTAATGAAAATCCAAAAGTGAAATTTGCACAGGTGGACGTCATTCGATTCGCCGTAATCGCTAATAGGTACAAGACTACCAAATTTTATTAAAGGATCAGGCACACCTCTTATGGGATTTCTGTAATCCGTCAAACTTCATAATACTTTGGTATATTGTAGACTGAACCTTTCTTATCAAAAGTTCTCATGGGCCCAGCTCAAATTAATGACCAGTTCTTAAAATGCAGGGTGTTGAAAGTGACAATGTCCAAGAAGCATAATGGCTCTTTAGATGGGTTCTCCAAACATGCAATATGCAATGTTACTATTACATATATTTACGATTTATTTATTATTTTTATTATGTACCTTTAAAACATTATCTATAGGGTGTTTAAATAAATTTTTGTCAAGTTTTAACAAGAAACAAGCTTTGGTATGTTGTAGATTAAACCTGGCTGATCAGAAGTTCTCGTGGGCCCAACTTAAATTAATGACCAGTTTTTGAAATACAGGGTGTTGGAAGTAATAATGTCCAACTAGCATAATGGCTCTTTAGACGGGTTTTCCAAACATAAAGGCAATATAACTATTACATATATTTACAATTTATTTATTATTTTTAATCTGTACCTTTAAAACATTATATACAAGTTCTAATAAATATAAGTCGAATGTTTTAATGAGAAACAAGTTTTAGTATGTTGTAGATTAATCCTTGCTCATCAGATGTTCTCCTGGGCTCAACTTAAATTAATTTCCAGTTTTTGAAATACAGTCTATTGAAAGTTATAATGTTTAAGAAGATAATAGCTCTTTAGACGGATTTTTTAAACATGTAACATTGTTACTATCATATATAAAGTATTTATTAGTTTTTGAATGATTCTTTTCTTAATTTATTAAATAGGTATATATTATTATACCGTCACCTATGGTATAATGTAGTTTTGATTAGTTTAATATTTGAGCGTTTTGTACTTCTGTACAGTGCCGTGTAAAAAGTTATAATGCTTGTTTCTCATCAATACTTTCGACTATTATTTACTCAGACGCCCTGTAGATAATGTTTTAGAGGTACAGATTGAAATTAATAATTAAATCCTAAATATGCTAACATTGCGTAAGTGTTTGGAAAACCCGTCTAAAGAGCTATAATGCTTCTTGGACATTTTCACTTTCAACCTGTATTTTAAAAATTTGACATTTGTTTAAGTTGCGTTCATAAGAACTTTTGATAAGAAAGACTAAGATTTACTTAAACACTCTGTAGATAATGTTTTAAAGGTACAGAAATTGTAATACTAACATTGCTTAAATGTTAAGAAAACCCGTATAAAGAGATGCTTCTTGGACATTATCACTTTCAACGCCCTGTATTTCAAAACCTGGTCATTAATTTAAGTTGGGCCCATGAGAACTTTTGATGAGAAAGGTTCAGTCTACAACATACCAAAATTTCATGAAATTTGACGGATTACAGAAATCCCATGAAATTTATTTGACGGATTACAGAAATCCCATAAGAGGTGCGCCTTTGTATATAAGATGGCAACAATATTAAAATTTTTCGAAAACACCCTTTTTTTGCTCGATAATTTAAACACCTCTGTAGGTATTAGCTCACACATATACTATACTATAGTAGTGTGAGCTATGGTGATCCTAATTTTTTCGAGATAAAAAAAGTTGCTCCGATTTAAAAAAAAATTATATATCTTTGCGTTTCAGACGATTTTCGAACTTTTTTGTTGCGCCGTCTGTCTGTATGTCTGTATGTCTGTATGTCTGTATGTCTGTATGTCTGTATGTCTGTATGTCTGTATGTCTGTATGTCTGTATGTCTGTATGTCTGTATGTCTGTATGTCTGTATGTCTGTATGTCTGTATGTCTGTATGTCTGTATGTCTGTATGTCTGTATGTCTGTATGTCTGTATGTCTGTATGTCTGTATGTCGGTATCTAATTAAGCATATATGTCTGTATGTCTGTATGTCTGTATGTCTGTATGTCTGTATGTCTGTATGTCTGTATGTCTGTATGTCTGTATGTCTGTATGTCTGTATGTCTGTATGTCTGTATGTCTGTATGTCTGTATGTCTGTATGTCTGTATGTCTGTATGTCTGTATGTCTGTATGTCTGTATGTCTGTATGCCTGTATGTCTGTATGTCTGTATGTCTGTATGTCTGTATGTCTGTATGTCTGTATGTCTGTATGTCTGTATGTCTGTATGTCTGTATGTCTGTATGTCTGTATGTCTGTATGTCTGTATGTCTGTATGTCTGTATGTCTGTATGTCTGTATGTCTGTATGTCTGTATGTCTGTATGTCTGTATGTCTGTATGTCTGTATGTCTGTATGTCTGTATGTCTGTATGTCTGTATGTCTGTATGTCTGTATGTCTGTATGTCTGTATGTCTGTATGTCTGTATGTCTGTATGTCTGTATGTCTGTATGTCTGTATGTCTGTATGTCTGTATGTCTGTATGTCTGTATGTCTGTATGTCTGTATGTCTGTATGTCTGTATGTCTGTATGTCTGTATGTCTGTATGTCTGTATGTCTATATGTCTGTATGTCTGTATGTCTGTATGTCTGTATGTCTGTATGTCTGTATGTCTGTATGTCTGTATGTCTGTATGTCTGTATGTCTGTATGTCTGTATGTCTGTATGTCTGTATGTCTGTATGTCTGTATGTCTGTATGTCTGTATGTCTGTATGTCTGTATGTCTGTATGTCTGTATGTCTGTATGTCTGTATGTCTGTATGTCTGTATGTCTGTATGTCTGTATGTCTGTATGTCTGTAGGTCTGTATGTCTGTATGTCTGTATGTCTGTATGTCTGTATGTCTGTATGTCTGTATGTCTGTATGTCTGTATGTCTGTATGTCTGTATGTCTGTATGTCTGTATGTCTGTATGTCTGTATGTCTGTATGTCTGTATGTCTGTATGTCTGTATGTCTGTATGTCTGTATGTCTGTATGTCTGTATGTCTGTATGTCTGTATGTCTGTATGTCTGTATGTCTGTATGTCTGTATGTCTGTATGTCTGTATGTCTGTATGTCTGTATGTCTGTATGTCTGTATGTCTGTATGTCTGTATGTCTGTATGTCTGTATGTCTGTATGTCTGTATGTCTGTATGTCTGTATGTCTGTATGTCTGTATGTCTGTATGTCTGTATGTCTGTATGTCTGTATGTCTGTATGTCTGTATGTCTGTATGTCTGTATGTCTGTATGTCTGTATGTCTGTATGTCTGTATGTCTGTATGTCTGTATGTCTGTATGTCTGTATGTCTGTATGTCTGTATGTCTATATGTCTGTATGTCTGTATGTCTGTATGTCTGTATGTCTGTATGTCTGTATGTCTAAATGTCTGTATGTCTGTATGTCTGTATGTCTGTATGTCTGTATGTCTGTATGTCTGTATGTCTGTATGTCTGTATGTCTGTATGTCTGTATGTCTGTATGTCTGTATGTCTGTATGTCTGTATGTCTGTATGTCTGTATGTCTGTATGTCTGTATGTCTGTATGTCTGTATGTCTGTATGTCTGTATGTCTGTATGTCTGTATGTCTGTATGTCTGTATGTCTGTATGTCTGTATGTCTGTATGTCTGTATGTCTGTATGTCTGTATGTCTGTATGTCTGTATGTCTGTATGTCTGTATGTCTGTATGTCTGTATGTCTGTATGTCTGTATGTCTGTATGTCTGTATGTCTGTATGTCTGTATGTCTGTATGTCTGTATGTCTGTATGTCTGTATGTCTGTATGTCTGTATGTCTGTATGTCTGTATGTCTGTATGTCTGTATGTCTGTATGTCTGTATGTCTGTATGTCTGTATGTCTGTATGTCTGTATGTCTGTATGTCTGTATGTCTGTATGTCTGTATGTCTGTATGTCTGTATGTCTGTATGTCTGTATGTCTGTATGTCTGTATGTCTGTATGTCTGTATGTCTGTATGTCTGTATGTCTGTATGTCTGTATGTCTGTATGTCTGTATGTCTGTATGTCTGTATGTCTGTATGTCTGTATGTCTGTATGTCTGTATGTCTGTATGTCTGTATGTCTGTATGTCTGTATGTCTGTATGTCTGTATGTCTGTATGTCTGTATGTCTGTATGTCTGTATGTCTGTATGTCTGTATGTCTGTATGTCTGTATGTCTGTATGTCTGTATGTCTGTATGTCTGTATGTCTGTATGTCTGTATGTCTGTATGTCTGTATGTCTGTATGTCTGTATGTCTGTATGTCTGTATGTCTGTATGTCTGTATGTCTGTATGTCTGTATGTCTGTATGTCTGTATGTCTGTATGTCTGTATGTCTGTATGTCTGTATGTCTGTATGTCTGTATGTCTGTATGTCTGTATGTCTGTATGTCTGTATGTCTGTATGTCTGTATGTCTGTATGTCTGTATGTCTGTATGTCTGTATGTCTGTATGTCTGTATGTCTGTATGTCTGTATGTCTGTATGTCTGTATGTCTGTATGTCTGTATGTCTGTATGTCTGTATGTCTGTATGTCTGTATGTCTGTATGTCTGTATGTCTGTATGTCTGTATGTCTGTATGTCTGTATGTCTGTATGTCTGTATGTCTGTATGTCTGTATGTCTGTATGTCTGTATGTCTGTATGTCTGTATGTCTGTATGTCTGTATGTCTGTATGTCTGTATGTCTGTATGTCTGTATGTCTGTATGTCTGTATGTCTGTATGTCTGTATGTCTGTATGTCTGTATGTCTGTATGTCTGTATGTCTGTATGTCTGTATGTCTGTATGTCTGTATGTCTGTATGTCTGTATGTCTGTATGTCTGTATGTCTGTATGTCTGTATGTCTGTATGTCTGTATGTCTGTATGTCTGTATGTCTGTATGTCTGTATGTCTGTATGTCTGTATGTCTGTATGTCTGTATGTCTGTATGTCTGTATGTCTGTATGTCTGTATGTCTGTATGTCTGTATGTCTGTATGTCTGTATGTCTGTATGTCTGTATGTCTGTATGTCTGTATGTCTGTATGTCTGTATGTCTGTATGTCTGTATGTCTGTATGTCTGTATGTCTGTATGTCTGTATGTCTGTATGTCTGTATGTCTGTATGTCTGTATGTCTGTATGTCTGTATGTCTGTATGTCTGTATGTCTGTATGTCTGTATGTCTGTATGTCTGTATGTCTGTATGTCTGTATGTCTGTATGTCTGTATGTCTGTATGTCTGTATGTCTGTATGTCTGTATGTCTGTATGTCTGTATGTCTGTATGTCTGTATGTCTGTATGTCTGTATGTCTGTATGTCTGTATGTCTGTATGTCTGTATGTCTGTATGTCTGTATGTCTGTATGTCTGTATGTCTGTATGTCTGTATGTCTGTATGTCTGTATGTCTGTATGTCTGTATGTCTGTATGTCTGTATGTCTGTATGTCTGTATGTCTGTATGTCTGTATGTCTGTATGTCTGTATGTCTGTATGTCTGTATGTCTGTATGTCTGTATGTCTGTATGTCTGTATGTCTGTATGTCTGTCTGTAACGACCAACGCGCATAACTCAAAAACCGCTTGGCCGATTTTAATAAAATTTGGTACCAAGGCTGAGTCTTGGGTCGAGATGGTCCCATTTAAAAATGAACGAAATCCACCGAACACACAAATAAAAGGGTGGGGGTAGATTTCAAGAATTAGAGTTTATGTGAAAATATGGCGTGTGTGATATCAATGAAAGGTAATTGAGTCTGGAGTTAAACAAAATAGATTTTAATTTATTTTTAAAAAAGGGTGGGGGTATATTTCAAAAATTAGAATTTAAGTGAAAGTATGGCGTGTGTGATATCAAACGAAAGGTAATTGAGTCCATAGTTTAACAAAATACATTTTAGTTTTTGTTTTTTTTAAGGGTGGGGGTAGATTTTAAAAATTTGAGTTTAAGTAAAAACATGGCTTGTGTGGTATCAAACAAAAGGTAATTTGGTCTGGAGTCGAATAAAATATATTTCAGTTTTAAGTTTTATTATCTCACACGTACACTATAACTATAGTACCTAGTGTGAGCTTAGGGGCCCATATATTGGCAGAGTATTTTTAATCTTAATACAGAATCTGGTTGGGCACGGAATGGCGCAATTTTTAGCTCATACATATACTATACTATTATAGTAGTGTGAGCTATGCTGCCGTCCTTAAGCTAGAATGCCGTTAACTACCTATAACATTTTCCTAGTTTTGATCAAAAAACTTGATAACTTTAAGTTATTTGTTTCTTGAAAACCACAAAAGCTGAAGAAGATTTGCTTATAAAAATTGTTGTAGAATAATATTGTGATTAAGACGACACCAAAATACTCTGCCAATATATGGGCCCCTAAGCTCACTCTAGGTACTATAGTTATAGTGTACGTGTGAGCTAATAATAATATAACTAAAAACTGAAATATATTTTACTCAACTCCAGACTAAATTACCTTTTGTTTGATACCATATAAGCCATGTTTTGACTTAAACTAAAATTTTTAAAATATACCCCAATGAATTTCAAAAAGTTCCTAATTTTTTCGAGATAAAAAAAGTTGCTCCGATTTTAAAAATTTTTTATATATCTTTGCGTTTCAGATGATTTTGAAACTTGTTTGTGACGCCGTCTGTCTGTCTGTCTGTCTGTCTGTCTGTCTGTCTGTTTGTATGTCTGTCTGGAACGACCAACGCGCATAACTCAAAAACCGTTTGCCCGATTTTATTGAAATTTGGTACCTAGGCTGGGTCTTGGGTCGAGATGGTCCCATTTAAAACGAACGAAATCCACCGAACACAAGCCAAATAAAAGGGTTGGGGTAGATTTCAAAAATTAGAATTTATGTGAAAATATGGCGTGTGTGATATCAAAAATACTCTGCCAATTTATGTGCACTTAAGCTCACACTACGTACTATAGTTATAGCGTACGTGTGAGCTAATAGTACTAAAAACTGAAATATATTTTATTCAATTCCAGACTCAATTACCTTTCGTTTGATCTCACACAAGCCATGTTTTGACTTAAACTACAATTTTTGAAATTTACACCCACCCTTTTTTTAAACTAAACTGTATTTTATTTAACTCCAGACTCAATTAACTTTCGTTGGATATCACACACGCCGTATTTCCACTTAAACTCTAATTTTTTTATTTTACCCCCACCCTTTTTTTTTAAATAAACTAAACTCTATTTTGTTTAACTCCAGACAATTGAGTCTGATATCACACACGCGATATTTTTACATAAACTCTAATTTTTGAAATCTTCCCCCACCTTTTTATTTGGCTTGTGTTCAGTGGATTTTGTTCATTTTTAAATGGGACCATCTCGACCCAAGCCTAGGTACCGAATTTCATTAAAATCGGCCAAGCGGTTTTTGAGTTATGCGCGTTGGTCGTTACAGACAGACATACAGACAGACAGACAAAAAAGTTTCAATCATCTGAAACGCAAAGATATATAAAAATTTTTGAAATCGGAACTTTTTTTTCTCGAAAAAATTAGGATCACCATAGCTCACACTACTATAGTATAGTATATGTGTGAGCTAATAAATAATTAATAAAATGCTTTATTCGAGCGGCAATTAAAAAGGCTGTTTATTTGGTAAAGCTTTTGACAGAAAATCAATTTTTATAAATTTTATACAAAATCACTTAATTTTCCAAAAACCTTCGTTGCATTTATTTTTCCTTTGATTATACGGGATGGTGAAAATAGACAAGGAGACCAAACTTTTAGGCCAGTGGTTTTCTTTGTAAACTCTCCTGCCTACCATTTAGCCATATGGCTTAATAATGTTTGTAAAAATAATTTTAATATTAACTTTTCAAATAGTATCAACAATTTAGTTGAATTAATAAACTCAATTAAAAAACTTCTCTCTCTGACAACTTTTATCTTGTTTCTTTCGATGTAACAAACCTGATTCCGATTGTTCTCCAAGAACAAAGCTTCAGATTAATAGAAAAACTGTTGTTTTCAAACAGTAACTTAAAGTTAAATTAAAGTAGGTAATTCTATTTTCTTCCTTCTCCCCATTTGTGGCAGATCTTTTTATGGATTACTTTGAAAATAATTTAGTTTTCTCATCTAAACATCATCTTTTGTCAAAGGTCCAATTAGGGAGACGATATGTGGATAATATTTTAATAATTTGGACAGGAAATTTACAAGAACTAGATACCTTTCTTAGCTTCTTAAACTCATTGAACAATAAAATCAAATTTTCAATGGAATTGGAGAATGAGAACTCATTAAACTTCCTAGATCTGACTCTTTCCAGAGAAGGCAACAAAATAAACTAAAAAATATTTCTTAAAGAAACTAAAACAGCCATGTTAAAAATGCCGCGTCAAATCTCGTAAAAAAACTCATCTCGTAAGTATTTTCTGCGGATTATGAAACACCACTTTCTGGTGTAATCTCATAAACTTTTAACAGTTTAAATATATGTATTTTAAACTGGTGAAAGTTCATAATATTTCACTTGAAAGTGGTGTGCTACGAGATCTCATAAACTTTCACGAGTTTTTGTTAGCATATTATTGTGGGCATATCCGCGTTAAATCTATCGAAAGTTTACAAGAATTAACCAGAAATTTGTTGCATGCGACGCATGAAATCCCTAACAGATTTCACGTACTTACTAAAAGCACTTGGATACAGGCATATCCGCGTTAAATCTTTTGAAAGTTAACGAGACTTTAGAAAATATTGGTTTTATTATCCGCATCAAGTCCCTAGCAGATCTCGCGAACTTTCACAAGTCACGTATGTACATTTAAACGGCTGAAAGTTTATGAGATTACATCTGGAAGAGATTTTTCATAATCCGCAGAAGATTCTTACAAAATCGTAGGAACTTTTTCGAGTTTTTATCAGCATATTATTAAATTCTTATAGAAAATAAATTATTAATGAAAGTGAAAACTCATAAAATCTTTTAAAATCTCATAGGAAAAATAATAAATTTGCTGGTCAAATCTTCCTAAAAATAGGTAAAATCTTTTGAAGTCCTATATAAAAACTTGCTTGTAAAATCTTACCACGATGGTCATTATTTTGATTTATTAAATCTTCTAAACTCTTATAAAAAAATTGGCTAGTTAAACTGCTTAAAACTGGAGACTGGTCACCATTCAACTGGTTAAATATGCATAAAATCTTGTCATATCTCGCCAAAACGTATGCTTGTTTTTGGGGAAATCTGAAATCTTTTAAAGTAATTTAATTCTAGTCTCGTAAAATCTATAGAGCTGATCAAACCTGCCAAAATCTGCTTAAAATTCATACCTCATGTAAACTAATAAAATCTTGTATAGTCCCTTCTCGCAAAAAAAGTTATTTTCTTAAGATCTCTTGAATTCTTTTGAGTTTTTAACAGCCAGAATTAAGATTTATGAATCCTTATCAGATTTCGTCAGTTTTTATCTGGCATAATATTGTTGTCTGGTCAATACTCGTCAAGTCAATTAAATCCCGTAAAAGCTGGTCAAAATTTTATATGAGTTTTTAGCAGTTTTCAATCGGCTTTTGTGGCGGAGAGACTATGTATTTCCCTAGTACTCTCTCCATCATAAATCACATAAACTAGCTGCTTTTAATGCCCTCTTCCACAGATTATTTTCTATCCTCCTTTCTCCAGAATTTTTCAATTTACAAAATAATATAATCTTTTAAATTGCTCAAAAAAATAATTTTCCTGTTGATATCTAAATTATTTGACAAAAAGTCAAAATCTTTCTTCGCCATTTCTTATTTTTAAACAAAATAAAACTTACAATTAAAGAAATTTATATCTTCGCCATATATGGGTCATCTCTCTACAAGTATAAGCAATCTTTTTAAGTCATATACAAAAAAATATTTTTGATTTACAAATACACATCCAACCTTCGCTCCATGTTTTCACACCAGAAAGATAAAATTAAACCTTTGGGGAGAAAATTCTCAGTTAGTGTTAATGAGCACCTGAGAGCTTCCAGAACACCTAATAATAACACATATTACTTTGGCTCCAACGGTAAAAAGCCTAATTTTCTTGAAGATATGGAAATAATAAAATCAAAATTAAACCCTGTTTCTAATAACTTAAACAAACCCATTGAAAATATTGGCCTTATAAAAATGAAATTGCTAAATTTATTTCAAAAGTAATAGTGTTAACATATAATTTTTCCATAAATCACATTTTCACTAAATGATTTTTCAGTTTTCTTTTATAAATAATTTTTGTTACCAAGCAATTAACTTTTTTCTGGGGCGGAAGCTAATTCTCCTGTTTGCCGTTTAATTGTTAACAAAAAGTGCATACTTTTATTTCTAGAGGGGTAACTACTACTATATTACCCCCCCCCCCTCGAATCCGCGCTTGGCCTGAACAAACCCAACCTAACCTGCGCCAGGTACGTACTTTAACCTTGCGTCGAATCGGCCGCGCCGATTAGTATCTTTTCCCTCCCGAACAATGGGAACAATGGTCCTACAAGGCATTCTCTGGCCCCCTTGTATGGACAAGAATGTATTGTGTCCTCCTAAGGTTTCGCACGATCGGCCTCGCGAAACCAGTCCGCCATTGCTCCCGATCTATCGGTTTGAACAGTTGTCTCTATTTTGAATACTGTAAAAGAGTTTGACATTCACTTTTTTCTGATCAGCCTATGTAGTTAATGATAATGATGTTTATGAGAGAAACATAAGAAATATACCTGGCATGTGACAAGAAGAATAGACCTTAAAAAAACTTTGAAACACAAAATGTTAAAAGAAGGTAGGTACCTACAAAATGTCCAAAAAAATATCGAATTTTTTTTGAAAACTTTTTTAATAAAATATCAACAGCTACATTTATAAGGTACAGTTTCTCTAATCAGTGCTTATAGCTCTGGCCTCGAGAATTTGAGTTTAAAACATTTGAAGGGTCCAGTGGAAAAGCGATGAGATTCCATTTTTTCCGAAATCGACATTTTGACGCCATGCGATAGCTTGTAACGCGAAGTAGTAACACACTTAAACCTTACAGGGGATAAACAATGAGATTCCATCAACGATATTGAATAGGGAGGATGCGCTGCCTCAATAAGGCGCTGACTGTGACGTAGCACGGCACCCCGACACAAAATAAGATTCTCGAACGTACCACCATCTAATCTAATCGTGTCATTAACTGAACTTTCACATTATTATCCCATTATTTACCATCTTTTTTTAAATTAATGTGATAGTAAGGGCACCTAAAACTCTTAAGCAATCATGATATCAATAAACAAACAGTGGTCTACTCGTTTTATTTACTAAATTCTCACATTATCATCCAGCTACTTACTATCTCTTTTTAACTCAAATTAGTAGGACAAGCGCACCCAATCTAAAACAGTCTTAGTTTAGTCTTAGTCTAGGGATTAGTTTGCAAAGAGAAGTATTTATAAGATATCATTTTAACAATCAATGTCAATCGACGTTCTTCCATCGGCACACAGTGGGCCCGCGGACCTGATTTTTCGTCAAAAAGAGTTAAATTAAATACATACTGAAACTTTTGAACATCTTTACTAAAAAAGAGTAGATAGTCCAGTAGGCGTTAAAAAACCTATTATTTTATTGACGCAACTTTCAGAAGTGTCATGTTTCCTTTCAATGGAACGCGTTAAAGTACCATATTTGCATGGCGATTTGACCCAGATTTGAAGCCATTTTGCGACAATATTTTATGTGGCATAAAATTCTCATAAAATAAATCTTGTAGAGTGAGGTAAGTAGAGTATAGACAGGTATGGTAATGGTTTTTGCTTGGGATTTCTAAAATTTTATAAAAATATAGATTTCTTATAAATGTTAGAAAAATTTTTTTCAGTCATCAACCGTTTTCTTGAAATTTTTATTTTCCTAAATCTTTCAAAAACTATATTTTAAAATCTGCTGCCACAAAGCGCCCATGTGAAAGATATTATTAATTTACTAAAAAGGGACTTCTTCGAGAAAAAGTCATATATAGCCAGTCTTAACAAAAGTGCTTGTTTATTATTTTTAAAACACTTTAGGCTAACTTAAAGAAATAAAAATAAAAAAATATATATTAATAACAAGTACAAATAATGTAAAGAATATTCAAAAAATAAAAAGTTAAAAATGAAAAAAATTGAAATGTTCAAAAATCAAATAAAAAGAAAGTCACTCCATAAAAAATACAAACTAAAAAATCTCAAAAACCAAAAATTACAGATGAAGTTAACTTTAACAGGTGGATTGTTTATGAAAAAAAAAAGGTAAAAAATCTTTTAAGATAAACGGTTCTATTTTAAATCATCAGCAGTTTACCGAACCTGACTTTTAATAAAAATATAAAAACGTAAACGCTTTAAAAACATTTATTTTGTTGGACTTAAAAACATTTTTTTCTAGAAAAATCGTTCTTAATTAATTATGCAGTCGTTAAACTTGCAGGTTCTTATCCACTACAAAGTCAGGGTTACGTTCGTATTATTTTCTAGTTTTTGATACAGCCCTAGAATAATATTGTTTAACTGTTTTTAATATTTTAAATTTTTAGTTTGGTTTTTAGATTTATTATTATGGAAACTTTTCATCCTTCCATGCAGCTTTATTACGCATTACACGATGAGCTCAATTTTACCTTAAACAACCCCAAGTACCAAGTTTGACACAAATCGGTTTATAAATAGAATAGTCTATTGGATAAGGATTTTGGGTCCGCCGTGCTAGTTTTGTTTGTTTGAGTAAAAAATTCTAATAAACGATTTGAAGCACCGTAGAGTTCCAAATTTAATATATATCGGTTCATAAATGTAAACGTGCTCCATTTCGGATCCGCCATGATATTTTTTTTTAGGTTTGGCCAGAACTCTTAATTTTCAGCTTTATACACTCCAAAGTTCCAATTTTGATACATATCGGTTCATAAATGGAAAACTCTGCCGTTTTGGATCTGCCATGTAATTTTTTTAAAGTTTTAGTTCATAATTATAATCAGCGACTTTAGACACGCCAAAGTTCTAAATTTGATACCTCTTGGTAAATGAGTTTTTTTTAAATTTAAGTCAAAAATAATATTTAGCGACTATTAACACTCCAAAGTTTTAAATTTTATACTTATTGGTTCATAAATAGAAAACTTCGCCATTTTGGATCCGCATTTTGATTGATAATTACTTTTTTCTCATTTTAAAACAAAATATTGTTACAAAACCTATTTTTCTAATTTTGGTCAAAAATTAGGTCCGGGAGCCCATTGTGCAGCTCTATGAGTTGGACAGCAATAAAAAAATTTGCTGTGCTTTAAAAAGAGATGCAAATGAGTATGTTCCAAAATTACAATTTATGTCGGGGTGCAGTTTTTTAGTGACGTCACGAGTCAGCGCCTAATTCGATCTGCCTAGCAAAAGTGGTTGCACTAGGCTGAGCCTATCCTGGCACCTACATGGCGCTGAGCCCAGAGCCGGACCACAGTAATTTCCTTTTTAATAGGGCATCGCTATTAAGAAATTGAGCATTGAAATGTGTATGAAAGAGATTCCTACATATAAAATATAAGCTTTATGAAATGGAGGGATGGACAAGAGTGCCAAAATATCTAGATATAAATTACTAAATATAAAATTTTCTCCGTTCCTGGAAGCTTTGCAATATAACAAGAATAATAAGCTTAATTATGAATAACAAATATTAAAAAGCTACCAAAAAAGAATATCACTTGCAGCGGTGAGTCCAGGGTGGGGGACTAGGAGCAAACGCCTCCCGCCAAGAATTTTTTTTATATACGCTAAATAGGTAAAAAATTGCATGAAAGCGTCTTTTTTAGTATTATTATTATTATTAAAATTGTACCACTTAGTCATACTGGAATATATTTACCCTGAACAACGAACCTGCAGAATTTTTCGCCTGCGGTACCAATGGTGACATAAGTGCCTACTTACTACTAAAAACAGGAATTAAAAGGGACCGTTTTGGAAATAAAAAGTAAAAATTAAAGACGAAAAGTGACAGATTAAAGATAAAAAGTAAAAAGCCCTAAGAAAAACTAAGAACACCTAAAAACGCCAAAAAAAAATCAAAAAAGTCCAAAAAAATGTGTTAATTGCCTTTTTAACCCTTGACAATTGTAGCCCTCGCAACACTCGTAGTACAAACTTTTCGCCTTGAAATAAAAAGTCCCCAGCTTATTCCTTGGTAATAGCCATAACAAACACAAAAAAAGCACTTCTGAATCCGCCACTGATTCTAGGTAGCACAAATGCAAAATCTGGGGGTAGCTCTACAAGGTAAAGCTGTAGATTACTTGGATCAAAATTTTAAGATTTAGCTACACTTACCTTAACCAAAAGTTGCTATTTTGCAGAGTGTTAAACTTTATTTTTTCATTTCAATTTTTTCAGTAAATTTTGTACCAATCAATAATTTTACAAACAAATTTAAGGTTTTTTTCAATAGAGCGATTCGATTTTGATAAAAAATTTGATGTATATTATTCAGTGTGTTCTCTGGATTACTACCATTACATTTAAATCGGTGTAACTTTTTGTGCCTTCCCACTAAGCACAAAATCGTAAAAAACTTTAAATAAATGTTGAAAAAAAATTTTTTTTTTCTAGCACAAATTTGTGTTAAAATTAAGTCAACTTTGACATTAAAAAAACATGTAGAAAATCCTAACGAAAATTTCATGTAAAAGCATTACCAAAAATATATTTCCTAATAACCTTAAGAAACCAGCATTTAAAAAACCATAATTTTACTCACATTAAAAATAATACCATCAATATATGGTTATTTTTATAATGTTATTCCTAGATCTCATTTCTAACGTTGAATTTAAGATATATGAAGCTAATAAATGTTTTGTTTTTTAAACATTAGAAAAAATACTATAGAGGGCGCTGCCATAGTCCCACTACCAGAACGGACCATCGCCATTTTTAGTTGCGTTTCGCTGCGAGTTGATACCAACCGAACCGATAGCAGATAAGCTTTGTGTAATTTTGGTTAAAATATTTGCCTTTTCTAGAAACAAACATGGCAAATTAAAAGCACAATTATTAATATTGAGAGTGAATAGTGTGGGAAAGATGGTATAGTTAAATAAAAACAAATATGTATGCAGTGATTTAAATGAAGCACCACAAAATAAGGTAAGAAAGTAAACAAAAGTAAAAAAATGGTTTTGTATGGAATATCGCATATCTACGTTATAAGTAATCAGACAGGGAATGTGACAATCCCTCGCAGCGGGACCAAACGAATGCCTCGTTTGCATTCATGCTAAAGTGGATACGCGCTTTGCGACGAACAATATTCAACTGATTGCTTCTCTGAAGTTCCCACTTTGATCGGTTCGGTAATTCATTTGAGGCAGAACTCATGCTTCGCTGCGAAGCCGAACGCGCATACATATATGCATGTGCTTTGAAGGCGTGGCTAACAGCAACACGCATGGAACAGCGGCACGGGACACCATCCGATCAGAGTGCGAATTTCAAACGAGCATTCAGTTGAATATTTTTTGCCTTGTATTAACTCGAGCATCAATGAGAACGAGACATTCGTTTGGCCTCGTAGCGAGGCACTTACTACAAAATTATTGTTTACATAGAATTTAAAATTTTATTTTCAGAAGCTACGGATACGAATTTCCTTTACTGAGTGTCGATTTCACGAAAACCTCAATGGACCCTTGCTGGTCTGCGTTTCCAAAAAAGAAGAATTTTATTTACGTTATTTAAGTTACCTTATTTTTAGAGATATTTGAAAAAAATATATTTTTTTATTGTTAAAAAAACAATTATTTTTCAATGTTATAAAAATATATGAAATTATATAGTACGGGCCAGTATTATGTTTACAATTACATATGAAATGGTATTCCACTAATTATTTATTTATCGACGCCTTGTCAACTTCTACAGCCAACTGCATATCAAGCCATTCTTAAACTTCACAATTTTCGTCAAAAATATCCAAAATAGTTCAACTAAATTACTAAAACCCAACAAAAACTGCACACCAAACTTAAACAGCTGACTTGAAGTAAACCTAGCACAAACAAGTGAAAAGTGAAACCGTTTTGAAAACAGGCATGACGGCTCCCTGGTTGGGCTGAATTTCCGAAGTTGTGGTGATTGTGATATAAATTGGTACGATTAATAAACTTATAAAGACATTTACAAAAATCATATTTTTTTTCCGGCGACGTAATATATGCGGCGTCGCGACGCTTTCAAATGTGACGTGACGTTGATCCAGATTTTCTGAAATAGCTTAATAACTAGATTAGATAGGACAGTTATAATTTCACTTTGAGGCAGACAGTGAGTGTGCCTTTCTAACAAGGTATTACACTTTAGAAGCGTGAATAAGTTCCATTAAATAAAAATTGTTAAATTTAGTTTTTATCAAAATTTACATTTTTGTATTTTTCCTTAATTTTGGTTTATCTGAAGCGGTTAAGTGGTTTTGGGGGTGATTTTGGGTTTGGTTCCAAACTAAGGTTCCTTTTGAGTCTGCCTATAAGAATATATTATAACTTAGATTTTTCACTCGCAGGAAATGATGCAAAAATTTTTTGAATTTGGTCATGTCAGTTATTTTATAAAATCCATGGATTTCGCTCATAACAAAAACATTTTTTTACTACACTTTATTTTGAACTATTTTTTTCTTAAGTTTTTATTATTATGTTTTCGAATTTAAAGAAAATTTAAAAAAATATATTGCAGTTCAAAAAAAATAGTCAGGGACTTTGGGAATTTAATCCAAACACAAGAAATGATACTTTAAAAATCCTTGTATTTTGAGTCAATTTGGGCACCTCTTCATTCATGTCCATGGGATTTTTATATTTCCCGGGTGATTGTTCCTCCAAAAGAATTTGCTATGCTAAACCCTTAATTTGCTTGTTTATTTATATGTTCCAGATCTTTTTTTAGTTTTTTTTTTAATTTATAAGAAAATTTCTGACACGCACGGACGAGGTACACATTACTAAAATCAGTTGGATTGTTCCAAAAAAATTAATTTTTGTTTTAACCTTTATTGTACAGATTTCAATTCTGTCTCCATTCATTTCCTATTAAATTAATTATTACTAAACTTTTTTTCTCAAATAAAAAGTATCAAGGCAAAAATTAATTGTGCTTTAAAGGTCCCTATCGAAATTTATCACCTTCTTAAATTCCAAGATGCCGGTCAGAATCATACTTAACCTTTCAAAAAAGTTTGTTTATTCTTATGTTTCGAGAAACTATTCGTTTTTTTTAATTCGTTAAAAAGCTCTTTATGCGCCGCACAGAACAAAACTTAAATCATTAAAATTGGCTTAGCAGTTTCGGAAATATTAATTTTTATTTTTACCATTGATAGAGCAAAGATGTTTCACAAACTATACAATTGCCTAATTTTGTCTGCATTTCCTCACAAATTCATTAAAACTAAACCGATTTAAATTAAATGATGAGAATCGATTGCTCTTTGAGCATCACCATAGCTACTTTTGTCAATTTTTAAATCAAAGATGGTCGACTAAATAATATTTGTCTCTTTATGAAGGATCGCTATTTTTAGTTGCGAGTAATTTTCACCCTCTATCGATGTTAACCATGATGCTTTTTTGTTCACTAAAAGCAGTTCATTAATAAGGAATTCATAAGCAAAGAAATGCAAGCAGAATTAAAAAAGCAATCAAGAAATCGATCTAAATTTTTTAGGCTCATAGATTGTTTGCTAATTTCCGAAAAAATTGTATTTTTACCATATAATAATTTTTTTTTTACTTCCTGTTAAACTTTGATTAATTATTATAATCCAAAAAACTATTTTGTCTGGGGGTAAAGCCATCAACGACGCAGTCACCTAAGGTTTGTTATATGAGGACAGCCAAATGCGTACAATAAAATGAAACATTTATTAAAAAATTAATAACACCACTTGCAAAGTGCAATTCACCCTATTAAAATCGATGATATAGATAAAAAGTTATAATTGAGGATAGTGATTGGTTTTTTGGGGCAACCGGTATGTATATATATATATATATGTTATATTAAAAATATGCGTAGGCGTATTTACTTAATGCGTAGTCAAGAATAGGTTAAGACGTAGTACCATAATTGCACAATATTGCTATTGTTTTCAAGATCATATAAAAGTCATTTGATAAACATGTTTACTTCCATATTCTTCAGGAACCCACGCGAAGCTGTGTCAGCACTCTTAACTATAAGTAGGCTAGCAGGTAAACAACGTCTCTTAGGTTTGACTTAGCATCTAAACGGTTCACATCTAACTTTAAAGTTGTCTTATTTGTAAAAGTGACTAAATAAAATAAAGTTATTTTTTAAAAAAGAGTTTTATTAAGCTCGCATAACTTCTTTACGAAAAATAAAGGAAATACGTGCTAAAAAAATGCTAAAAATCAAGAACATTGTATAAAAAAAACTGGTCTCCAGTCTCCATTTGTGGATATACATCGTTCCTGAACAGAAGTGACTCGAAGAAAATAAAAGAAGAAAAATACCAGTATAAACTGAACAAAGTAAACGAAACATTCAACACTGAATACTTAAACTGTTGTGTGTGAGCAAGAAGTTGAACCCAGCCTTTGGAAGCGGCTACAAATTTTCTATTGGAACTTCGCGAGACGCCCGGAATTGAACCCAGCTTGTGAGGGTTGCTGCGCAACAAAGTCCTTCAGCAGATTGAATCAAACAAGAAAAAAGAAGAAAGACAACACTTTCCATGTAAGCAACTTTATTATTATTTCCTTTAATTATTTTTATTTTTTTTTGAAAACTTGCTGTCAGCCTCTGTGTGTGTACATGTAAAACTATTATTTAATAATTAAGTTTCAATTTAAAATATCTTATTTTATATTTATTAAGTTTTAAAAATACTTTAAAAATGTCAAATCCAGATAATACCAATCAAAATCAATCTCCAACAACAACAACAACAATTGAACCTTATAAACTTTCTAAAATATTTTCGTTACTACCAGAATATGATGGTAACCCTATTAATCTTAATACTTCTATAAATACGTGCGATCTGCGATCAACACAATCATCACAAAGATCATTTTTAATTGTCAGAATTAAAAATCAATTACGCGAAGAAGCCTCTAGATTAATTAACTCGCAAGACTTAGATACATGGGCGCAAATTAAACGAATCAAAGAGATTTGTCAGCTTTGACTCAAGATCTCCAAAAATTATTTTAATTACCAGGCGAAAGTCCTTTAATTTTTATTTCAAGACTTCAAGTCCATATTGCTAAAATAAATGCTGCAATTAATAAACAAGACTTAACAAATATTGAGAAACAAGCTCAAGGTACACTAATGAAAAATGATTTTAAATACTTTATTAACAGGCTTAGGTAATACTTATATAATACTAATAATACTTTATTAACAGGCTTAGGTAAAGACTTAAGTTTAGTCGTAAGAGCAAGTAAACCTGCAACATTTTTAGAAGCAGTTTCTTGTGTTAAATCTGAACTTCAATTTGAATATTTTCAAAAACAAAGACTTCATAAATTACAATTTTCTCAAAAATTAAAAACTAATCAACAAAAAATTTGTTCTTTTTGCAAAAGATCAGGACATTTAATACATGAGTGTAGAACAAAACAAAATAGTAGAACTATACAAAATTACATACCAAACTTTAATCCGACTTTACCCTCCACGTCAAATTATAGACAAACTCAAAGTTTCACCCCAAATTATAGACAAAATCAACCTTCCACGTCAAATTTAAGACAAAATCAACCTTCCACGTCAAATTTTAGACAAAACCAACCTTCCACGTCAAACTATCGACCAAATCAATCATCAACATTTAACAATTATAGACCAAATAATCAAGGAAATTATTTTAGGTCTCAATCAAATAATAATCCTCAATCAAACAATAATCAAAGATCAAATTTTTAAAATAAACCTATGCATTTTATGGAAAATGTAGAAAGTGAAACTCAAGATTTTGAAGATACTTATTATCAAAATCAAACTAATGATTTTTCTAATGAACAAAATTTTTATGATAATAATTTTGAAAAATATGAAGATGTTTCTTTTGAACGAGAATATGAATCTAATGATGAACAAAATCTAAATTTTCAAATGCAAGCCTCGGAAATCGATCAAACGTTAATAAATTTTTAAACTATGTCAATACAGAACGAATACGATCAAGCGAACCAAACTCAAAACGAATTCATGTAAAACATCAAATTTTAACTTTTTCAAGTAATCTTTATTATTTTACAGACATTACACAAAAATTTAAAATTTTAGGTGATACAGGTGCTAGTTGTTCTGAACCAATTTCAATTAACGAATCAGTTTTAATCTTGACATAGGATTTGATGGACTAGTAGGATCAGATTTTTTAAAACAATATAATTGCATTATTGACTATCAAAATAATAAATTGATTACCAATTTTAAAACAGTTCCTTTAAATAGAAGTAACTCAGAACAAAAAGACTTTACTGTAAATAATGAACCAATAAAAAATATAATACAAATAGAAGGAAGAACAGAAAGAGCTTTTAAATTAAAAACAGATAAATTAAAAAATACAGAAGTTATTTTACTAGCTCAACAAAAAGACAAATGTTACATTCCTAATTGCATTGCTAAATAAATGAAAAAGGAGAATTTCGTACAACAATTATTAATGCCTATGCAACTACTAAAACGATAAATTTTGATAATTTTGAATTTGAAAATTTACCTGGCAACTCAAAAACAACTGAAGTATGTTTTAATCTAAAAGAAAATAAACCAATAATAAGAGAA
Organism: Aspidapion aeneum; assembly: GCA_963576565.1. Classification (NCBI taxonomy): domain Eukaryota; kingdom Metazoa; phylum Arthropoda; class Insecta; order Coleoptera; family Brentidae; genus Aspidapion; species Aspidapion aeneum. Next base: position 183,095 of record CAUYVT010000034.1, read on the forward strand.
CATTAAATACCAAAACAATTAAGATTAGATCACTTTGTCTAGATTTTTCGGATATATTTTACTTAGAGGGAGATAATTTAACTTTTACAAGCGAAATTAAAGACTCTATTCACACCAAAGAAACCAAACCAATTTTTACAAAGTCCTATCGATATCCCCAAGTACATAAACAAGAAGTAAAAAGTCAAATTTCAAAAACGTTAGAACAGGGAATAATTCAACATTCTGTTTCTCCATGGTCTTCTCCAGTATGGGTAGTACCAAAGAAATTAGATGCTTTAGGGAAACAAAAGTGGAGAGTTGTAATTGATTACAGAAAGTTAAATGAAGTTACAATTGATGATAAATATCCATGCCAATGATATCAGATTTACTTGATCAATTAGGACATTGTGAATACTTTTCAACTTTAGATCTTGCATCAGGATTCCACCAAATTGAGGTAGATCCTAAAGATACGCAAAAAACAGCTTTTTCAGTTGAAAACGGTCATTATGAATACATTCGAATGCTGTTTGGACTTAAAAATGCTCTATCAACATTTCGAAGAGCTATGGACAATATTTTACTTGGTATCCAAAATGAAAGATGTTTGGTATAACAGATAAAGGTTTAAAATCTAATCCAAATAAAATTTCACCTTTGAAAAATTTTCCAGAACCCAAAAATCAAAGAGAAATTAAAGGTTTCCTAGGATTAGCAGGATATTATCGACGATTTATCCAAGATTTTGCCAACATTTCTAAACCATTAACTAAATTATTGCAAAAAGATCAACCATTTGTCTTTGACGCAACTTGTAAAGAATCTTTTGAAAAATTAAAAAATATTTTGACAACAAGTCCAATTTTGATTTATTCTTATTTTAATGAACCTTTTCTTTTAACAACTGATGCCAGTGGTTATTCAATAGGGTCTGTGTTATCTCAAGGACCAACAGGAAAAGATTCGCCTATTGCATATGCCTCAAGAACTTTAAATAATACGGAACAAAAATATTCTGTCATTGAAAGAGAACTTTTAGCCATTGTATGGTCAGTCAAACATTTCAGACCATATTTATACAGAAGAAAATTTAAATTAATCACAGACCATCGTCCTTTAACTTGGTTAATCTCAATTAAAGATCCTGGAAGTCGTTTAGCCAGATGGAGATTAAAACTGGAAGAATATGATTGTGAAATAATCTATAAACCATGAAAAATTAACAAAAATGCAGATGCCCTTTCTAGAATAAGAATTGAAGAAAACATAAACGAAATATATCACTCAGTAATGTTTCAAAAGCAAATTAATGAAGAAAATATTAAAATTTTATGTGGAAACTTATTTGATGCACCTCAAAATTTTTCATTAGCACATTGTGTATCAAAAGATTTAAAAATGAGAAAAGGAATTGCAAAAGAATTCAAAGAAAGATTTGATAATGTAGATTGTTTAAAAGAACAAAATAAACAAATTGGTGAAATAGCAACTTTACAACTATCCAACAGAACTATTTACTATTTAGTTACAAAAGAATTATACTATCAAAAGCCAACATATGATACAATTTATCAAATTTTGCAAAACCTAAAAAATATTCTTCTGCAAAATAATGAGAAATATTTAGCTATACCCAAAATAGCATGTGGTTTAGACTCACTCGATTGGAACGTTATATTGGCAATGATTAAATCAACCTTTCAATCAACTGATAAATATTTATATTTTAACTAGCTTTAATGTCTCCTCAAACTTTGGAAAATGAATTTCAGAGATTTCACAATTTATATCAAACAACATCGTTAATTGATTATTCAAAGATTAGATATACAAATGATCAACTATTGGATAAAAAACACAAAAATATTATAACCATTTTTCAACAATATAATTTAAAAGAAAAACATCATAATATAATAAGTGACATATTAGATGAAGAGCTGAACTTTGATTTAAATAAAATTAATATTTATTCTTCAAAAACAGTTAATAAACGAAAGTATTTTATAATTCCAGTACCGTATGTTGAGGAAGAAGCCAATTTAACTCTTTTCAAAATTTTATGTAGATGTCAAAATGACATTGATATCTCCAAAACATACTATGTTGAAAATAATGTAGATTTACCAATTTTAGAAATGCTCTTTTTGTCTTTGCTGAAAAAGATTTAAATTTAGTAATTTGTCACATAGTTACTGAGCCAGTAGAAGATCAAAGACAAATAATAATTGATCAATATTATTCCGGAAAAAAGAATTTTCATAGGGGAATTAATAAAACAATCAGGAGAATTAAAGAAAAATATAATTGGAAAAATTTAACCAAAGATGTTGAAAAATTTATAAACCAATGCGAAATATGTCAAAGAAATAAAATTTTAAGAAAAAATTTGGACAATCCACTTGTGATCACTGAAACTCCAAAAACACCATTTGAAAGAATTAATCTAGATATTTTAGAAATTCCAGAAAGAAATTTGGTTTTAACAATAAGAGACGAATTGACAAAATTCATGCAAACTTATCCATTAAATGATAAAACTGCAAAATCAATTGTTAATTCACTATTATTATTTTTTCAACATTATAGAACTTTCTTAAGAATCCATACGGATTTAGGTAGAGAATTTAAAAATCAGCTTTTAAAAGACTTATGTAAGATGTACGATATCAAACTAACTTTTTCAAGTACAGGACATCCACAATCAAATGGAAGTTTATAAAGATTTCATGCAACATTATTAGAAATGATTAAAGTTTATAAAACAGAAAGTCCTGAAGAACATCCACTACAATTGTTATCATTTATTGTCATTTCTTATAACAATTCAACATGTAAAACTCATGGATTTACACCGTACGAGTTTTTGGACATACAGCAGCAAGACCTCCAGAAACTCTTTACAATGAAATTATCAGAGATTTAAATGCAAGGATCAAACATTATTATCGAATAGCTAAATCAAGAATAAAACTGTCAAAACAAAAAGCTAAAGAAAGATTCGATAAACACGTAACTCCAAATTATGAATTTAAAGTAGGCGATAGAGTTTTCGTGAAAGAAACTCAAATTACTGGAAAATTATCACCTAAATTTAATGGACCTTTTGAAATAAAAGCAATTTCAAAAAATTCCGCAACTGTTTATAATCCAATAACTAAACAAACTTTAAAATATAATTTTGATTTTTTAAAACCTTGTCATAAACCCGATTCAGACTCTGATTCTGACTGAAACTTTTCCTTGTTTCAGATTACTCGTTTTCCTTATTGGATAGGGAAAAGGACAATACAAAATCGATGAAATAAATAATACCGTAGGTGTTTATTTTCATAAGGAACTTAGTATAAAGGTATCCAATGATAAATGGATCTTATTAGTTTATAAAGATATTAAAGCTTTGCAAGATGCTTTTATTAGTAATAATGTTATTTTAGATAGCTTACGCTTAATGCTTAATCAATCAACTGGAAATATTAAAATGATCCACTTAGATATAAGACCACACGTGTCACTTTTATTTCAAATTTCCAATGATATAACCAATAAATTTAATGAAATCTATTCAGACATGCCTTACACACCAAGACGTAAAAGAGGTTTAATAAACGCTCTCGGTACTGTTTGGAAGTACATAACGAGAAATTTAGATGCAGCTAACGGTCAATATTATGAAAATTGTATCAATAAAATTGAAAAAGATGATAAAGAATTGGAAAACTTAATGAAAAATCAAATCAGTGTTACTACGTCAGTAATAAAACAAGTTAATGCAACTTTGCGCAAACTTCAAATTGATGAAGAAACTTTCAACTCCAATATAATTGAAATTTCAAAATCAATACATCAGATTCATGATGAAATCGAACTTCTTAATCTTATATTTTATTTTATTAATCTTTGTGAACAATTATTGGAATCATACACTTATATTCAGTCTCAAATAACGGATGTATTAGATTCAATTTCTTTTGCCAGATTAAAAATTATTCATACAAGTATTATCCTTCCTAATGAATTAACTAATGCTTTAAAACAAATTGCCCAAAATTTACATACAAATAATTTCCCGGTAGCACCCATGGACGACAGAATTGCAACATACTTTGATATTATTGATTTGAATGCTTATATTACAAATGAAAGACTTGTTTTTGTCTTGAACATACCATTGTTTCGACCAGAATGGTATTCCGTTTTCCGATTGTACCCAATACCAATTTATGATAATCGAACTATGTTACATCATATTTTGCCTGTTAGTAAGAAATATATTGCTAAAGATAAAAATTTGTAAAAATTTATATCCTCTTCCGATTGATAGCAATTCAACTTGTGAAGCTCAATTATTAAGAACTCAAAAATTGTTAACTTTTCCAAAAACCTGTGTTCGTTTTGATTTTAGCAGAAGATTTTAATATTCAAATTTGACAAAATAATGTTTGGCCAATAAGTGTAACAAATCAGCTTCCAATTACAATAAAATGTAACACATTTCGAAAATTGTAATTTTGTCTTTAAAACCATATTGCTCAGCTTTTGTAGGATCAACTAAAATCCAAGCCAATCAATTACAAACACTTGATTTAAGTTATAATTATTCAGATTTTATTCAAATTCCTTTCAATTGTTGCGAAAAATATCCAGAAAAACTTAGAAATCTTCCTAGATTAAAACCTTTAAAAATAACAAAACTAAATTTGGAAGATTTGGAAATTGCTAAACATACATTAGATCAATATGCAAATGAATTGGATGATTTAATCAATGAACCTGAAATTGAAAAATATCATTCATGGCTAACATATCTTGTATTGGCTTTGATTATAATTTTAGTTTTAATTTACCTTTATTGTAAATGTAAAAATCGAAGAGCTAAAAATGTATGTATAGGCATCGAAAATAATACTGATAATAATGATTTTCCACCATCCCCAAATATATCAAGTTTAGGCAAAAGATTTTCAATAGCTAGGCGCAGGCCATCAACAAGGCTTACAGAGCCAATCGAAGAAGATATTGAATTAAATACTAATGTTTTAAGAAAATATTATGTCTAATTGTATTTTGTAATTTTAGGATTTTTTTTTTAATTTTGTTAGTAAAAGTTACTGCATTGTATAGCACTAACTTTTAAATTGCGGGGGAGTTGTTATATTAAAAATATGCGTAGGCGTATTTACTTAATGCGTAGTTTCTAGAATAAGTTAAGACGTAGTACCATAATTGCACAATATTGCTATTGTTTGCAAGATCATATAAAAGTCATTTGATAAACATGTTTACTTCCATATTCTTCGGGAACCCACGCGAAGCTGTGTCAGCACTCTTATAACTATAAGTAGGCTAGCAGGTAAACAACGTCTCTTACGTCTCTTAGGTTTGACTTAGCATCTAAACGGTTCACATTTAACTTTAAAGTTGTCTTATTTGTAAAAGTGACTAAATAAAATAAAATTATTTAAAAAAAAGAGTTTTATTAAGCTCGCATCTAAAATATATATATATATATATGTTATATGAAAATATCCTGCCTACACTTAGAAGAAACCAGAACCTTCTATGAAACCCGAGAACCTTCCAGATAAGAAGCTTATTCTGCTGACTTGCGTTTCCCATGAAATAAACAACACGTGCATTCAAGCCGAATCAACACTTTATTTCTCAGAACCTTTCAAGATAAGAAGACCATTCTGCTGACTTGCGTCTCTCATGGAATAAACAACACGTGCATTCCTGCCGAATTGCACTTTAGTTTAAGTCTAGAATATTAAGGAATTATTCCATTGCTTAATCAGCACATTTTTCTTTATATAAACTCAAATCATTGTAATGTTAAGTCATTCTCTTTAGAATCGTTCTTAAGTACACGTTCAATTATAACGTTTAAGTCCTATATTGTATTTAATCAAAATAAAGTTTTTTAAAAAGTTAAAAGTAAACTTTAAAGTATAACATTTGGCGCAGTCGTACGGATAGTTTAACACACGCGAAAACACGAGTATTCTAATTCGCGAGTGGTGAAGCTCCAGCTCTTTAAGCTATCAAGAATCTACAGCAACCAAGAAGTTACATAGGCAACCAAGAAGCTAGACAGCAACGAACCAAGCGTCCTCGCAACCAACGGATACGGAAGGAACACCTAGTGAAGCCCCTGGTAGCCGAACACGTGGAGACAAATGGTCCAGCTAAAGCTTTTGTGAGTAAGACAATTGAATCATCACGTTTTATTTTTTTTTTTCAAATAAGTTGATATTTTGAAAAATCTGTTCGATTTTCTAAGCCTGACTTTTACAATTTTGAATTTTTAAGAAAATTTTTTTTCAATTTAAAAGAAGTCAAAAATAAAATTTAGTTTAAGAAACAAAATCTAAAAAATTTAATTTAAGTTTTAAAATACGAGAAATCAAAAACCATTCAAAATGACTGAACCTCGTAATAACCAACCAGCAAACGTACCAGCAAACCAACCTATAGTTGAGGTTGAACCTTATCGTTTATCGGAAATTTTCTCAATAATCCCTGAATACGATGGAGATCAAATATTTTTAGGAACTTTTATCAATGCTTGCGATTGTGCTTATAACATGGCCGTCGGAGATCAACGCGATTTATTGGTCATACACATTAAAAATAAATTAAAAGGAAAAGCCGCACAATTAGTAAACTCTCGAAATCCTCTTTCTTGGATTCAAATTAAACAATTATTAACAACATACTATGGAGATACGCGAGACCTTTCTTCATTAATTTAAGATCTACAAAGACTCAAACAACAAACAAACGAATCACCTTTAATGTTTTTCAATAGATTACAAGTTATGAATTCAAAAATGCACGCTTGTATTCAAAAATCAAATTTAAATATGCTTCAAAAAGATGCACAAATCCAAATTATAGATTCTATGGCATTAAATACGCTTTTAACAGGATTAGAATCGCGCATAGGTCATATTGTCCGTGCTAGCAATCCTAAAGATTTACTTGAAGCACAAGTAAGAATAAGACGCGAACTACAACTTTCATATTTTGAAACACAAAAAACTCCAAACCGACCCAATGTTTCAAATAATCCTATACAAAATAGACAAAATAATTTTCAATCGCGAAGAACAGCTTCTCAACCACAAAAATGTTTTAAATGTAATCGTTTAGGTCATCACGGAAGTGAATGCCGTACTTTTGTACAGAGACCCCCGGTCTACACAAATCAAAATCAACAATTTAACCAAAATTTTCAAAGACCCAATTTTGCCCAAAATCAAAATCAACAATCTAACCAAAATTTTCAAAGACCCAATTTTGCCCAAAATCAACCAAGCACCTCTAGAAATTTTGTACCCCAAAACCAACAAAATAATTTTAGACCATCAGTAATTCAAAGAAATCCAAATTACAATTCCCCACAACATAGAGCACATGTAGTAAACTATTCTGATGAATATTTTAATAATTTTGACAACTACAATTATGATCCAAATTTTGAAAATTTTAACAATTTTGACAATTATGATCTTTATGATCCAAATTTTGAAAATTTTCAGTATGAAAATCAATTTTATTACGAAAATGAAATCTCACAAGAATTTTCGAATAATTTTGATGAACAATATTTAAATGACATAAATCAATATAATTTTAATCAACCCGGAATATATCAAAATTTTGAAAACCAAAATCAAATTTTGCCACCAGAAACCCAAAATTTTCAAATTACTTCCAATCAAAACCATCCACCCCTATCGATTCAAGAAACAGATACCCAATTAGAACAAACTACTACGAAAATCCAACACATGTCAATCAATCAAACACCAGAACAAACATTCGTGTAAATACCAATCTACATAATTTAAACTCAAAAAATCTTTTTTATATTAATGACGCAACAAATAAATTTAAACTTTTAATTGACACCGGCGCAGGAATTTCAGTATTTAAGGAAAAAACAGTCGATAATTATAATAATCGATTTGCAGAAAATGTAATAGTACAAGGAATAACCGATGAAAAAATTCCAATCACCCAATCAGTTTTAATCCCTTTCGCTAAAGACAATCCACTAAAAGTCTATATTTGTAATTTAGACATAGAATTTGACGGAATATTAGGACTCGATTTTCTTGAACATTACCAGTGCGTAATTGATTTAAATTCGAAACAGCTATGCACCAATTTTAAAACAATACCTTTAATTCAAGTAACAGAAAAAACTTTTGAACAAAATTCCCAAATTAATCAAAATCAAATAAATCAAAAAACACTACAAATACCTAAACCAAGAGCAATTCAAAATCAAAACATACCACCAATACCTAAACCAAGATTAATTCAAAATCAAAAAACGCCACCAATACCAAAACCGCGAATAAATATAAATCAAAATAATTTTCAAAATCAAATATCTCTAGAACCGCGAACCGAACAAGTTTTTAAATTAAAATGTAATTTAAAAAACACAGATGCAATTTTAATTAGTCAAGAAATAGAAAAAGTAAGATTACCAAACGCCCTAGTCCACATTAACGAAAATGGTGAATTTTATACATCAGTAATAAATCCCAATGCTATTCCTAAAACAATAAATTTTAACAACTTGTCTTTCGAACCCATACCAAGTGTTCACGATATTTTAAATTTTAATACCAATGAAGACGAACTCATTGATAGAATCGACCTTATTAAAAATCAATTAAGACTAGAACATTTAAATTACGAAGAAAAAGAATTAATTTCAAATCTTTGTTTTGAATTTTCTGACATTTTCTATATCGAAGGAGATCAATTAACTTTCACTAATGAAATCAAACATACAATTGAAACCAACAATGCTCATCCAATTTTTACTAAATCATATCGGTACCCTCAAATACACAAAGAGGAAGTAAAAACACAAATTAATAAAATGCTCGATCAAAAAATAATCCGACCATCAATTTCCCCGTGGTCATCACCTGTTTGGGTAGTCCCAAAAAAACTTGACGCCTCTAACAAACAAAAATGGAGAGTAGTAATCGATTATAGAAAACTGAATGAAGTAACAGTTGACGATAAATATCCACTTCCAAATATTTCAGATTTATTAGATCAGTTAGGTAAATGTCAATATTTTACAACACTTGATTTAGCATCCGGTTTTCACCAAATTGAAATTGATCAAAAAGATATTCAAAAAACAGCCTTTTCTGTCGAAAATGGACACTACGAATTTGTTCGTATGCCATTTGGTTTAAAAAATGCACCCTCCACATTTCAACGTGTGATGGATAACATTTTATTAGGCATTCTAAATGAACGTTGTTTAGTTTATATGGACGACATTATTGTTTATTCACCAACAATTCACGAACACATTTCACGTCTTTCCGAAGTTTTCCAAAGATTACGAAAATCAAATTTAAAAATTCAACCTGACAAATGCGAGTTTTTACGAAAAGAAGTAGCATACCTCGGACATTTAATTACCGAAAATGGAGTAAAACCAAACCCTGATAAAGTAAAATGTATACAAAACTTTCCAGAATTAAAAAATCCTCGTGACGTAAAATCATTTCTCGGACTTGCCGGATATTATCGAAGATTCATACCGAACTTCGCGAAAATCTCAAAACCCTTAACAAAACTTCTTCAAAAAGATACAAAATTTATTTTTTCTAAAGAATGTAAAGAAGCTTTCGAAACACTCAAAAATGCATTAATTTCTGATCCAATATTAATCTATCCAAATTTCGAAGAACCCTTCATTTTAACTACAGACGCGAGCGCATTTGCGATAGGAGCCGTACTTTCACAAGGTCCAATTGGTAAAGACCTTCCGATAGCTTTTGCATCGAGAACCCTTTGTAGTGCAGAAACTAAATACTCCACTATTGAAAGAGAACTATTAGCAATAGTATGGTCCGTAAAACACTTTCGACCTTACCTTTTTGGTAGAAAATTCACTATAGTCACAGATCACAGACCTCTAACCTGGCTACTTTCAATTAAAGACCCCGGTAGCAGATTAGCACGTTGGCGATTAAAATTAGAAGAATATAGTTTTAAAATCATTCATAAACCCGGTAAAATCAATAAAAATGCAGACGCTTTATCGCGAATAAAAATCAATCATTTCAAAGACTGTATAGACTTTAAATCAAACATTAAAATTTTTGCAAACAACGAAAATAACGATCAAGAACCAATTTTTAACGAAGAAGATGATCAAAAAATAACAGATGAATTTAACAGATTTGTTGAACTTTACAAGACGCGATCCCTAATTGATTATTCTAAAATCGAAACTTCGAATGATCAATTATTAGATAAATCAAATAAATTAATAGTAACCTTTTTCCGACAAAATAAAATGGAAGATTTACATTTCAAAATCATTGACGATATTTTTGAAGAAGAATTCCACCTTGAAGAATTAAAAATTAATATTGTTTCTAGCAAAACAGTTAAAGATCGTAAATATTTTATTATAGCTCTACCATTCGATAATGATGATTGTTCACAACACTTATTTTATTGCCTTTTTAAAGACCAAAATAAATTTGAAATTAACAAAACATACTGCATCGAAAACAATCTAGATTTACCAACTTTAGAGATGCTATCTTACATCTTTTCTGATAAAGATATAAAATTAAAAATTTGCCAAAATATAATAACAACCCCCGACGAAGATGAAATCCCAATAATTTTAGAAAATTATCACTTAGGAAAAAGCAACCTACACCGTGGAATAAATGAAACAGTTAGACGCATTAGAGAAAAATATAATTGGCGTGGTTTAACAAAAAATGTAGAAGATTTCATAAAAAAATGTGAAACTTGTCAAAAAGTAAAAATTGTTCGTAAAAATCTAAGCAGACCCTTCGTTGTAACAGAAACACCACGTACCCCTTTTGAACGAATCAATATCGATATTTTCGAATACCCCACTAGAAATTACGCGTTAACAGTACGGGATGAATTAACAAAATTTACACAAGCTTACGCAATGAGTGATAAAAAAGCCAGTACAGTAGTTAGTACTATTTTACTATTTTTCCAACATTTCGGTGTACCCTTACGAATACATTGCGACTATGGCAAAGAATTTGATAATGCCCTTTTAAAAGATTTATGTACCCTATACGATGTTAAGTTAACATTTTCTAGCGTAGCACATCCCCAGTCAAACGGTTCACTAGAACGATTTCACGCAACCCTTTGCGAAATGATTAGAATCAATAAACAAGAAAACCCTGAAGATCATTGTTTAAGCGTTCTTCCATACGCAGTAATTTGCTATAATAATACAAAAAACAAAACACATGGATTTACCCCTTACGAACTCGTTTTCGGACATACATCAAGTAGACCCCCCGAAAAACTTTATAATCAAGAACAATTGATATCTAAATATGTACGCGATTTAAATAATAGAATGGACTATTTTTACAAATTAGCTAGAAATAGAACGGATCAATCGAAACAAAAATCGAAAGAACGATTCGACGAACACGTACGAAAGAATCTCCCTGAATTTAATGTAGGAGACAAAGTTTGGCTTAAAGAATCACAAATCAAATCAAAATCAGAAAACTTATTTAATGGTCCTTTTGAAATTTTAGAAATACATCGTAATTCTGCAACACTTAAAAACCCACAAACAAATCAATTAACCAAAGTTAATTTTGATAGGTTAAAACCGTGCTTTGAATAAAATAAAAATCTTTTATTTTAGATTAATGGGAATAATTTCAATCGTTTCCAGTCAATATTCAATATTACCAATAAATAATACACTAGGACTATTTTATCATGAAGAATCCCTTATCAGAATTTCTAATAATGAATGGACACTTGTTGTTTACAAAGATCTTTTACCCTTTAAGAAAGCAATTGAGCATAACGACAAAATTTTAGATACCTTTATGGATCATTTTTCAATCAATAATAATCAAATTGCAAATTTCAAATCGCAAATTAAAACGCATGTTAGCCTTTTAAAACAAATTTCTAATTACGTTAATATTAAATACGAAGAACTTATCTCGGATACAAAAGAAAAATCATATAGGCAAAAACGTGGAATATTTAATGGCATCGGAACTATTTGGAAATCTATTACAGGAAATTTAGATGCATCAGACGGAGAATACTTTAATGATTGTATTAATAAAGTATCGACTGATGAGAAAAATATTGAAAGATTATTGCAAAAACAAATTTCAGTAACAACCTCTATTATTAAAAGTTTTAATACGACTTTACAAAAATTACAAATTGATGAAGAAACGTTTAATCATGATATTAAATTAATTCAATATTTAGTCACTTCGATTTCTGATAACGCTGCCTATGCAGAAGCACAAATAAAAGCATTAGATTTATGCGAATCGCTTATGGAAAGTTACACCTTTATTAAAGATTCATTAAATGACGCGTTAAACGCAGTAACTTTTGCACGTTTAAAAATATTGCATGGTTCAATAATAAAACCATCGGATTTGGTAGATTCATTGAAAAAGATTTCTCATTCATTACAAAAAAATAATTTGCCTTTACCAATATCAATCTCAACGGTAGCCCAATACATTAATTTAATTGAACTTAGTGCTTTTCAAACTGAATCAAAAATAGTATTTGTTCTTAAAATACCTCTTATAGACCCTTCGACTTATACTTTATACAGACTTTACCCAATACCAATATTAGATAATCGAACAGGTCTTCACCATACTATATCAACAATTAATAAATTTATTGCGCGTGACGATGATTCAATGTTTTTCGTCACCTTCCACAACGTGGACCACTGCAAGATCATCGAAAGAAAAACGAAGCTCTGTTCCAAAGTACTTCCGTATCCCATCGACAGTGATGCTATTTGTGAAGCTCAACTATTGAAGCAACAAACTCAGCTGCCGAAAACATGTCAAACAACCATTTTCTATGCACAAGGCTACAATGTTCAACCACTTGAAGAAAATCAATGGCTAGTTACTATGTCAGAACCAGTACCTACCAATATCAAATGCAAGAATCAAGAAATCATTACGAAATTAATTGAAACCAATAGTATAGTTCGTTTCAAATCAACATGCAATGCTTTTATTGGAAGTACGAGAATTCATTCTGAAACTACACTTCAAGAAAGTACCTTCGAAGAAATAAATTCACCAATAATCAATATTCCATATACTTGTTGTAAAGATATGCCTGAAATCCCCAAAATTCAAGGCCTAAAACCACTAAAGTTAAGCAAAATAAACGTCGAAGATCTGAATATTGCACAACATAATCTTAACCAATATTCAGAAGAATTAGATAAAATGATCAATCAACCATTCATTCAAAAACACATTGATTGGTTTACTATCATTACAATAACATTGATAGTACTACTAGTAATTCTTTACACTATTAACAAATGTCGAAGACGCCGAAGAACAAGAAATGGTAATAATACCAATAACGATAATGGTAATGACTTTCCACCATTTCCAAAACCTAATCTACAAAGAATTAGGAATTTATCGAATATCTTACCAAAAAGAAGGCCAAGCATACACATCGAAGATCAAATCGAAGAAGAAATCGAACCCAATGCAAAATTAATGATCAATCAATCATCTTAATAAAAGTTGCCGTATAACGCCAACTTTTTCAAAAAGAGGGGAGCTGTTATATGAAAATATCCTGCCTACACTTAGAAGAAACCAGAACCTTCTATGAAACCCGAGAACCTTCCAGATAAGAAGCTTATTCTGCTGACTTGCGTTTCCCATGAAATAAACAACACGTGCATTCAAGCCGAATCAACACTTTATTTCTCAGAACCTTTCAAGATAAGAAGACCATTCTGCTGACTTGCGTCTCTCATGGAATAAACAACACGTGCATTCCTGCCGAATTGCACTTTAGTTTAAGTCTAGAATATTAAGGAATTATTCCATTGCTTAATCAGCACATTTTTCTTTATATAAACTCATATCATTGTAATGTTAAGTCATTCTCTTTAGAATCGTTCTTAAGTACACGTTCAATTATAACGTTTAAGTCCTATATTGTATTTAATCAAAATAAAGTTTTTTAAAAAGTAAACTTTAAAGTATAACATATATATATGTTATACTTTAAAGTTTACTTTTAACTTTTTAAAAAACTTTATTTTGATTAAATACAATATAGGACTTAAACGTTATAATTGAACGTGTACTTAAGAACGATTCTAAAGAGAATGACTTAACATTACAATGATTTGAGTTTATATAAAGAAAAATGTGCTGATTAAGCAATGGAATAATTCCTTAATATTCTAGACTTAAACTAAAGTGCAATTCGGCAGGAATGCACGTGTTGTTTATTCCATGAGAGACGCAAGTCAGCAGAATGGTCTTCTTATCTTGAAAGGTTCTGAGAAATAAAGTGTTGATTCGGCTTGAATGCACGTGTTGTTTATTTCATGGGAAACGCAAGTCAGCAGAATAAGCTTCTTATCTGGAAGGTTCTCGGGTTTCATAGAAGGTTCTGGTTTCTTCTAAGTGTAGGCAGGATATTTTCATATAACAGCTCCCCTCTTTTTGTAAAAGTTGGCGTTATACGGCAACTTTTATTAAGATGATTGATTGATCATTAATTTTGCATTGGGTTCGATTTCTTCTTCGATTTGATCTTCGATGTGTATGCTTGGCCTTCTTTTTGGTAAGATATTCGATAAATTCTTAATTCTTTGTAGATTAGGTTTTGGAAATGGTGGAAAGTCATTACCATTATCGTTATTGGTATTATTACCATTTCTTGTTCTTCGGCGTCTTCGACATTTGTTAATAGTGTAAAGAATTACTAGTAGTACTATCAATGTTATTGTAATGATAGTAAACCAATCAATGTGTTTTTGAATGAATGGTTGATTGATCATTTTATCTAATTCTTCTGAATATTGGTTAAGATTATGTTGTGCAATATTCAGATCTTCGACGTTTATTTTGCTTAACTTTAGTGGTTTTAGGCCTTGAATTTTGGGGATTTCAGGCATATCTTTACAACAAGTATATGGAATATTGATTATTGGTGAATTTATTTCTTCGAAGGTACTTTCTTGAAGTGTAGTTTCAGAATGAATTCTCGTACTTCCAATAAAAGCATTGCATGTTGATTTGAAACGAACTATACTATTGGTTTCAATTAATTTCGTAATGATTTCTTGATTCTTGCATTTGATATTGGTAGGTACTGGTTCTGACATAGTAACTAGCCATTGATTTTCTTCAAGTGGTTGAACATTGTAGCCTTGTGCATAGAAAATGGTTGTTTGACATGTTTTCGGCAGCTGAGTTTGTTGCTTCAATAGTTGAGCTTCACAAATAGCATCACTGTCGATGGGATACGGAAGTACTTTGGAACAGAGCTTCGTTTTTCTTTCGATGATCTTGCAGTGGTCCACGTTGTGGAAGGTGACGAAAAACATTGAATCATCGTCGCGCGCAATAAATTTATTAATTGTTGATATAGTATGGTGAAGACCTGTTCGATTATCTAATATTGGTATTGGGTAAAGTCTGTATAAAGTATAAGTCGAAGGGTCTATAAGAGGTATTTTAAGAACAAATACTATTTTTGATTCAGTTTGAAAAGCACTAAGTTCAATTAAATTAATGTATTGGGCTACCGTTGAGATTGATATTGGTAAAGGCAAATTATTTTTTTGTAATGAATGAGAAATCTTTTTCAATGAATCTACCAAATCCGATGGTTTTATTATTGAACCATGCAATATTTTTAAACGTGCAAAAGTTACTGCGTTTAACGCGTCATTTAATGAATCTTTAATAAAGGTGTAACTTTCCATAAGCGATTCGCATAAATCTAATGCTTTTATTTGTGCTTCTGCATAGGCAGCGTTATCAGAAATCGAAGTGACTAAATATTGAATTAATTTAATATCATGATTAAACGTTTCTTCATCAATTTGTAATTTTTGTAAAGTCGTATTAAAACTTTTAATAACAGAGGTTGTTACTGAAATTTGTTTTTGCAATAATCTTTCAATATTTTTCTCATCAGTCGATACTTTATTAATACAATCATTAAAGTATTCTCCGTCTGATGCATCTAAATGTCCTGTAATAGATTTCCAAATAGTTCCGATGCCATTAAATATTCCACGTTTTTGCCTATATGATTTTTCTTTTGTATCCGAGATAAGTTCTTCGTATTTAATATTAACGTAATTAGAAATTTGTTTTAAAAGGCTAACATGCGTTTTAATTTGCGATTTGAAATTTGCAATTTGATTATTATTGATTGAAAAATGATCCATAAAGGTATCTAAAATTTTGTCGTTATGCTCAATTGCTTTCTTAAAGGGTAAAAGATCTTTGTAAACAACAAGTGTCCATTCATTATTAGAAATTCTGATAAGGGATTCTTCATGATAAAATAGTCCTAGTGTATTATTTATTGGTAATATTGAATATTGACTGGAAACGATTGAGATTATTCCCATTAATCTAAAATAAAAGATTTTTATTTTATTCAAAGCACGGTTTTAACCTATCAAAATTAACTTTGGTTAATTGATTTGTTTGTGGGTTTTTAAGTGTTGCAGAATTACGATGTATTTCTAAAATTTCAAAAGGACCATTAAATAAGTTTTCTGATTTTGATTTGATTTGTGATTCTTTAAGCCAAACTTTGTCTCCTACATTAAATTCAGGGAGATTCTTTCGTACGTGTTCGTCGAATCGTTCTTTCGATTTTTGTTTCGATTGATCCGTTCTATTTCTAGCTAATTTGTAAAAATAGTCCATTCTATTATTTAAATCGCGTACATATTTAGATATCAATTGTTCTTGATTATAAAGTTTTTCGGGGGGTCTACTTGATGTATGTCCGAAAACGAGTTCGTAAGGGGTAAATCCATGTGTTTTGTTTTTTGTATTATTATAGCAAATTACTGCGTATGGAAGAACGCTTAAACAATGATCTTCAGGGTTTTCTTGTTTATTGATTCTAATCATTTCGCAAAGGGTTGCGTGAAATCGTTCTAGTGAACCGTTTGACTGGGGATGTGCTACGCTAGAAAATGTTAACTTAACATCGTATAGGGTACATAAATCTTTTAAAAGGGCATTATCAAATTCTTTGCCATAGTCGCAATGTATTCGTAAGGGTACACCGAAATGTTGGAAAAATAGTAAAATAGTACTAACTACTGTACTGGCTTTTTTATCACTCATTGCGTAAGCTTGTGTAAATTTTGTTAATTCATCCCGTACTGTTAACGCGTAATTTCTAGTGGGGTATTCGAAAATATCGATATTGATTCGTTCAAAAGGGGTACGTGGTGTTTCTGTTACAACGAAGGGTCTGCTTAGATTTTTACGAACAATTTTTACTTTTTGACAAGTTTCACATTTTTTTATGAAATCTTCTACATTTTTTGTTAAACCACGCCAATTATATTTTTCTCTAATGCGTCTAACTGTTTCATTTATTCCACGGTGTAGGTTGCTTTTTCCTAAGTGATAATTTTCTAAAATTATTGGGATTTCATCTTCGTCGGGGGTTGTTATTATATTTTGGCAAATTTTTAATTTTATATCTTTATCAGAAAAGATGTAAGATAGCATCTCTAAAGTTGGTAAATCTAGATTGTTTTCGATGCAGTATGTTTTGTTAATTTCAAATTTATTTTGGTCTTTAAAAAGGCAATAAAATAAGTGCTGTGAACAATCATCATTATCGAATGGTAGAGCTATAATAAAATATTTACGATCTTTAACTGTTTTGCTAGAAACAATATTAATTTTTAATTCTTCAAGGTGGAATTCTTCTTCAAAAATATCGTCAATGATTTTGAAATGTAAATCTTCCATTTTATTTTGTCGGAAAAAGGTTACTATTAATTTATTTGATTTATCTAATAATTGATCATTCGAAGTTTCGATTTTAGAATAATCAATTAGGGATCGCGTCTTGTAAAGTTCAACAAATCTGTTAAATTCATCTGTTATTTTTTGATCATCTTCTTCGTTAAAAATTGGTTCTTGATCGTTATTTTCGTTGTTTGCAAAAATTTTAATGTTTGATTTAAAGTCTATACAGTCTTTGAAATGATTGATTTTTATTCGCGATAAAGCGTCTGCATTTTTATTGATTTTACCGGGTTTATGAATGATTTTAAAACTATATTCTTCTAATTTTAATCGCCAACGTGCTAATCTGCTACCGGGGTCTTTAATTGAAAGTAGCCAGGTTAGAGGTCTGTGATCTGTGACTATAGTGAATTTTCTACCAAAAAGGTAAGGTCGAAAGTGTTTTACGGACCATACTATTGCTAATAGTTCTCTTTCAATAGTGGAGTATTTAGTTTCTGCACTACAAAGGGTTCTCGATGCAAAAGCTATCGGAAGGTCTTTACCAATTGGACCTTGTGAAAGTACGGCTCCTATCGCAAATGCGCTCGCGTCTGTAGTTAAAATGAAGGGTTCTTCGAAATTTGGATAGATTAATATTGGATCAGAAATTAATGCATTTTTGAGTGTTTCGAAAGCTTCTTTACATTCTTTAGAAAAAATAAATTTTGTATCTTTTTGAAGAAGTTTTGTTAAGGGTTTTGAGATTTTCGCGAAGTTCGGTATGAATCTTCGATAATATCCGGCAAGTCCGAGAAATGATTTTACGTCACGAGGATTTTTTAATTCTGGTAGTTTTGTATACATTTTACTTTATCAGGGTTTGGTTTTACTCCATTTTCGGTAATTAAATGTCCGAGGTATGCTACTTCTTTTCGTAAAAACTCGCATTTGTCAGGTTGAATTTTTAAATTTGATTTTCGTAATCTTTGGAAAACTTCGGAAAGACGTGAAATGTGTTCGTGAATTGTTGGTGAATAAACAATAATGTCGTCCATATAAACTAAACAACGTTCATTTAGAATGCCTAATAAAATGTTATCCATCACACGTTGAAATGTGGAGGGTGCATTTTTTAAACCAAATGGCATACGAACAAATTCGTAGTGTCCATTTTCGACAGAAAAGGCTGTTTTTTGAATATCTTTTTGATCAATTTCAATTTGGTGAAAACCGGATGCTAAATCAAGTGTTGTAAAATATTGACATTTACCTAACTGATCTAATAAATCTGAAATATTTGGAAGTGGATATTTATCGTCAACTGTTACTTCATTCAGTTTTCTATAATCGATTACTACTCTCCATTTTTGTTTGTTAGAGGCGTCAAGTTTTTTTGGGACTACCCAAACAGGTGATGACCACGGGGAAATTGATGGTCGGATTATTTTTTTCAAAAAAAATTCACCATTTTCGTTAATGTGGACTAGGGCGTTTGGTAATCTTACTTTTTCTATTTCTTGACTAATTAAAATTGCATCTGTGTTTTTTAAATTACATTTTAATTTAAAAACTTGTTCGGTTCGCGGTTCTAGAGATATTTGATTTTGAAAATTATTTTGATTTATATTTATTCGCGGTTTTGGTATTGGTGGCGTTTTTTGATTTTGAATTAATCTTGGTTTAGGTATTGGTGGTATGTTTTGATTTTGAATTACTCTTGGTTTAGGTATTTGTAGTGTTTTTTGATTTATTTGATTTTGATTAATTTGGGAATTTTGTTCAAAAGTTTTTTCTGTCACTTGAATTAAAGGTATTGTTTTAAAATTGGTGCATAGCTGTTTCGAATTTAAATCAATTACGCACTGGTAATGTTCAAGAAAATCGAGTCCTAATATTCCGTCAAATTCTATGTCTAAATTACAAATATAGACTTTTAGTGGATTGTCTTTAGCGAAAGGGATTAAAACTGATTGGGTGATTGGAATTTTTTCATCGGTTATTCCTTGTACTATTACATTTTCTGCAAATCGATTATTATAATTTTCGACTGTTTTTTCCTTAAATACTGAAATTCCTGCGCCGGTGTCAATTAAAAGTTTAAATTTATTTGTTGCGTCATTAATATAAAAAAGATTTTTTGAGTTTAAATTATGTAGATTGGTATTTACACGAATGTTTGTTCTGGTGTTTGATTGATTGACATGTGTTGGATTTTCGTAGTAGTTTGTTCTAATTGGGTATCTGTTTCTTGAATCGATAGGGGTGGATGGTTTTGATTGGAAGTAATTTGAAAATTTTGGTTAAATTGTTGATTTTGATTTGTGTAGACCGGGGGTCTCTGTACAAAAGTACGGCATTCACTTCCGTGATGACCTAAACGATTACATTTAAAACATTTTTGTGGTTGAGAAGCTGTTCTTCGCGATTGAAAATTATTTTGTCTATTTTGTATAGGATTATTTGAAACATTGGGTCGGTTTGGAGTTTTTTGTGTTTCAAAATATGAAAGTTGTAGTTCGCGTCTTATTCTTACTTGTGCTTCAAGTAAATCTTTAGGATTGCTAGCACGGACAATATGACCTATGCGCGATTCTAATCCTGTTAAAAGCGTATTTAATGCCATAGAATCTATAATTTGGATTTGTGCATCTTTTTGAAGCATATTTAAATTTGATTTTTGAATACAAGCGTGCATTTTTGAATTCATAACTTGTAATCTATTGAAAAACATTAAAGGTGATTCGTTTGTTTGTTGTTTGAGTCTTTGTAGATCTTGAATTAATGAAGAAAGGTCTCGCGTATCTCCATAGTATGTTGTTAATAATTGTTTAATTTGAATCCAAGAAAGAGGATTTCGAGAGTTTACTAATTGTGCGGCTTTTCCTTTTAATTTATTTTTAATGTGTATGACCAATAAATCGCGTTGATCTCCGACGGCCATGTTATAAGCACAATCGCAAGCATTGATAAAAGTTCCTAAAAATATTTGATCTCCATCGTATTCAGGGATTATTGAGAAAATTTCCGATAAACGATAAGGTTCAACCTCAACTATAGGTTGGTTTGCTGGTACGTTTGCTGGTTGGTTATTACGAGGTTCAGTCATTTTGAATGGTTTTTGATTTCTCGTATTTTAAAACTTAAATTAAATTTTTTAGATTTTGTTTCTTAAACTAAATTTTATTTTTGACTTCTTTTAAATTGAAAAAAAATTTTCTTAAAAATTCAAAATTGTAAAAGTCAGGCTTAGAAAATCGAACAGATTTTTCAAAATATCAACTTATTTGAAAAAAAATAATAAAACGTGATGATTCAATTGTCTTACTCACAAAAGCTTTAGCTGGACCATTTGTCTCCACGTGTTCGGCTACCAGGGGCTTCACTAGGTGTTCCTTCCGTATCCGTTGGTTGCGAGGACGCTTGGTTCGTTGCTGTCTAGCTTCTTGGTTGCCTATGTAACTTCTTGGTTGCTGTAGATTCTTGATAGCTTAAAGAGCTGGAGCTTCACCACTCGCGAATTAGAATACTCGTGTTTTCGCGTGTGTTAAACTATCCGTACGACTGCGCCAAATGTTATACTTTAAAGTTTACTTTTTAACTTTTTAAAAAACTTTATTTTGATTAAATACAATATAGGACTTAAACGTTATAATTGAACGTGTACTTAAGAACGATTCTAAAGAGAATGACTTAACATTACAATGATTTGAGTTTATATAAAGAAAAATGTGCTGATTAAGCAATGGAATAATTCCTTAATATTCTAGACTTAAACTAAAGTGCAATTCGGCAGGAATGCACGTGTTGTTTATTCCATGAGAGACGCAAGTCAGCAGAATGGTCTTCTTATCTTGAAAGGTTCTGAGAAATAAAGTGTTGATTCGGCTTGAATGCACGTGTTGTTTATTTCATGGGAAACGCAAGTCAGCAGAATAAGCTTCTTATCTGGAAGGTTCTCGGGTTTCATAGAAGGTTCTGGTTTCTTCTAAGTGTAGGCAGGATATTTTCATATAACATATATATATATATATATATATATATATATATATATATATATATATATATATATATTTATATATATAACATTTTAATTCTATGATCAGGAGAGGCATCAAAATAGACGGCCAATACTCCAGCACAGGACCTGAACCTAGTAATTATAAAAACATGTAATTTAACATTCTCTAGTTAGAAAAAACAAAAATTTATAATTAACTTAGATATTTATGAAATAATGAACGCCTCTAGCGATATTTTTGAAATTTATTAAAAAATGCAATTTACCAAGAAACCTAAATAAGTTTTGTTGCGAAATTTTATTAAAAGATTCTGATTTTCTTCTCTACGAACGCACCAAAAAGATAATGACACAATGTGTTGCATTATGAGCCATATAACTATGAGATACTTGAAATAATACTTTAGAGGTGGTATTGCATAGAGTAGGATTTCCTTAAGGTCGATAAGTATATCAGTAGTAACTCACGTGACCAACAAATTGGGAGGAAACATGATGACGTCTCCGCGATGGTTAATTTCAAATTCACTAAAACATAGTATGCCAACATTTTACAAATAAAGCCTTAAAATTGCTGCCTATATAAAGCATTCCTAGAATCGTCTTATTATAATATTTTTACCCTAGAACTAATATAGTGCAATAAATATAGGTACACGCTGATCTGGAGCTAAAACAGCCAGTAATTTATTTGGTATCTGTATTTTTGTAATTTTAGACCCCTTTATTACGTCTATGGGCAGGGCCCGTAGTAGGCACGGGCAAACCGGGCTTCTGCTCAGGGGCGCCCAATCATAGGAGCGCCAAATCAGAGCTGTAAAGGTGCTAAATTGTACATCTAGAGTAGCCGGATTAGATGTATTTAGAAGTATGAGTATAAGTTTTCGCCCAGGGCGCCCAAATATCTAGGGTGGGTCCTGTTATGGGCTTCAGTTATTTAAATGTATTGTAGGTTCTAAGGTTCTGTATAAATTCAAAGCATTTTGAGACATAAAACCTATTAATATTTTGACAGCAAATAATTAAAGTTTTTGTAGTCGGCACCTCTACTACATATAAAAATTTTGGTTCCGTTTTCGAGAAATAAGGTTCTCTTTAAATTTGGTATGGCTGTATGATTTTAAACATTATAAAATTGTCATTTGTAAAACGATATTTAAGGTAAATTTTGTATTTTTGGGAATTTCGACAATTTTTTAAAAAGTGCTATTTTTAAGTATTTTTTTGGCATAAAAACTCCGGCACGATTTTTGTAAAATTATACAGTTTTTGAAAGCTTGTTTCTTAATATAACTAATTCCTTTGGAGGATCAAAATCACCCAGAAAATATAGAAATCCGAGGCACACAAATGAAGAGATCTGACCCGGTCTATTTTACATTTACCGCAATATTTTTTTAAATAATTTTGTTAAGTTTTAATAATATTTTTACAAGAAATAAGAATAAATAAATTAGTAGTAGTACTTAAAAAAAATTATTTAATCTTATGAGCAATTTTTTTAATTTTTTTACAAAATGCGATATTGCTAATTTTGGTATTTTTTGCGCGGTCCCGTGTAAAGACAATATATACATTTAAGCATATTGTGGTAGGCTAACTCAACAAATACAATAATTATTATACGAGATCAAAATCACCACTAAACTGTGTTCGAGGGAAGCAAATAATCTATAAATTTTAAAAATTACAAATTTAAATCTTGGTAAAAATTTCATTTCTAAAATGTTTAATTAAAAAACTCAAAATATTTGTTGAGATTGTTATAGAGCGGTAGATAGATACATCTACTGGCTGCATAAAACTGGAAACAGAATTGTCCTACAAATTACCGTTTTTGAGATATTTGACAAAAAGTAGGTTACTATCAATCTTCACTTTTCGGACGTCGCGACGCTACCTATAATGGGACGCCAAGCAAATCACTGTTTTTTCCTAACTTCATAGGGAGTCCTTAAACAGCATGCCAAGTTATATCAAAATCACCCAAAAATTGAATTTCCAATTGGACTGACCGAGCACTATTGAATCTCGTTGGATTCCACTAAAAGCTACGGCTAAAAATAGGCAGCACTGTGGCAAAACGATGAGACTCCCACTTTAAATTTCGTTTTACTCAACTTTTTGAAAAATGGAATCTCATCGTTTTTCCACTGGACCCTTCATATGGTTTGTTGGTGGTAAAAAACATAATTGCAAACTACTCAAATAAAACTAAACCCTAAGGAAAGAACACTTATATAGAAACATTAGCGGTACATTTTAACTAAGCTAATCTATGATATTATTTTTAGTAATTAAAACATGTACAGCCTTGAACATATGGAATGTTAATAACACCTAAAGGATTATTATTCTGAGAATTTGGTACATTTAGTTTGTTTTTAATTTTAAATATCGTTAGTAGTAGAGATATAGGAATCCTGGACCAAAGTAGGTAAAAAAAGATGGCGTATTATGCTATCAGGTTGTTTTCGAGGGGGGTTGAAGAATAGGCGAACAGTATGATTTTTGGGGTTGGTAGAAAAAATTGTGGTTTCAGATGGGGGGCAGGGTTTGAAAAGAACAAAATGGTGGTTTTATAGTGCAAAAGGCGGGGAGACGAGGAAGTATGAACGGGTTATTTTGATAATAGGTAATAAAATTGGGGGTTTTCTGGTGTCAGGGGGCGGGGTTTGAAAAGAAAAAATGGGGTTTTTGATAATAGGTGATAAAAATGACGAGTTTGGAGGCGGGGTTTGGTTAATCAGGTTATTGGCGGGCGTGTTTTACATACAGAGCCCAATAGAACAATGTGTTTTTTTGTGGTAGGGATTAAAAAAATGGAGTGTTATGTTATCAGTATGTTGATAGGCGGGTAAAAGATTATGTGTTTTTTTTTTGGGTAATAAAGTGAGAGGGATGAGTGGGTGGGGGTTTCAGATATTAAGAGGTGTGGTTATGATGTGTTTTTTCCATATTAGGTGGACCAAAGTAGGTAAAATGGGGTTTTTGATAATAGGTTATAAAAATGACGGGTTTGGAGGCGGGGTTTGGTAATAAAAATGGAGGTTTTCTCTTGTCAGGGGGCGGATGCGGCGGAGTTTGAAAGGAACCCTAGAGGCGAATAGCAGTGTAAGGTGATCATAGGTGGGGTGATCTACAATCTTATATAGCCAATTGGATTTTCTTAAAAGAGGTTTGCAATAAAATTTTGTTTGTTAAGATTTATCGCCCACCTGCATTGATAAGGGCTTCGAAAATAGTTTATATCAGACACGCGCTTAAATTAGCGGAAGTTTGGGTCAAATGCAATATGTGACGTTTTTTAGTAGGTAGGTAAAAAAAATTGGAGTTGTAGACTAACAAAATATCCTGTTTGTCAACCAAAAAATGTGAGAATCATAAATATTTTATCCAGAACAGCCTTAAAACCGCAAACCGCAACCTATAGATTTTTTTCAAAGCTGGTGTCTTACATAGAGGTTTGGAATATTATTTTTAATATTTATTAATCATTAAAAAATTAAATATTTTTTGTTGTTTTATTCCACATGCACTGTAGGGTCTTCGAAAACATTCCAGCGGAAGTTTGGTTTATGTATGATAAATTCAATAAGTAGGTAGAGATAGAGATTAGTAGGGGAGCGGTCGGTGAAAAAAGTAGGTGAGCCTCGGTGGCAGGGTGATGATCTAAGTGGCAACTGTCAAATGTCGGTATTAAAGTGTCAAATGCCAGCTGTCAAACTTCTGAAATGTCTGTCAAATTAAATCTGTCAAATGTCAAAAACGTTATTTATCCCATAAGACCAAAAAGGTCAAACCTTGAAAAATTCAGATTAAAAAAAAACTATAGACTACGACAGATTTAAAGGCAAAATGATAATGACGAATATTTTTCAAACAGGTTAAGACTTGTTAACACTTTAAAATGAGACATGTCGAGCTAAAACGTTACAAGTCATTACTTGTCTTAACTTATTAGCAGGAGACTTGTCAACAGGAAATGAGTCATAAGAAAAATAATTTAAAATTTAATGAATTTTTATTTAAATAATACTATTGATTTAGACAAGAGGCGGAGGGGGTAATGTAAGGTAAGGGGGCTTCAAAATGTAGAAAAAGGGGGGTTTCAGATGTTAAGAGGCGAAGAGGGGGGATATGTTTTTTTGATAGGAGGTAAGAAAAATGGGGGGTTATAGAGTGCAAGAGACTTTGGCGGCAGTGTCTCTTTTGTATAGTGTCTTTTTAAATAGCAAAACAAACTTATCATCTACCAAACAATTACATGATTCTCACAAAGATCTACCTTTTTGCGCTGAACATGGTATCATGGGCGCACCCAGGGGGGGGGGCCCAAGCCTTAGATTTTTTTACATATTTTCTGCATATTTCATGTTAAAACACAAAAAATAGCTTAAAATTTGACATCATGAGGCTTCGGCCCCCCCCCCCCCAAGAGACCTCGCCCCCCCCCAAGACACATTCCTGGGTGCGCCACTGATGGTATTCATCATGGGTCAAAGTCACCCAAATTGTTGACCACCCTGTATAAAAACAAATTATGTAATTCATTACAGAAATTAAAACATTGTAAATATAAAACTGTTTATAGTAAATAAAAAACCTGTATAATATTAAGAAATATTTATTTTTATTAATACCTAGAAAACTATTCATAAAAAGTGTTAATTTTGACTAACAAAGATTTTAGCTGTTTAACTAGACCCTTGTCAGGACAGGGTATGCCAATCATATTCCAATTAAAAGTTCCTGTTTCAACAACACTTTTTGTGATTTAATGTAACAGAAAGTAAATGTGTCCTTTCATACATCTATAGAGAGTGTCTCTTTTGTATAGTGTCTTTTTATCTAGTTTAAAAATAATGCTTGAGGAGTACAGACGTCAATTTGAAGACTTTGTTACAAAAATCGATGGGGTTAATAGAGATATTAAATTTTATGATAATAAGAAAAATAGTTGTCAACAGGAAATGAGTCATAAGAAAATAATTCAAAATTTAATGAATTTTTATTTAAATAATACTATTCATTTAGACAAGAGCTGTAGCTATGTACAGGGTTACTGGTAATTCATTACATTCCTTTACCGTGTCAAGTAGTTTTAATAGAATTTGTGTTCTGTTAGCTGCTATGACAATAAGGAAATGTGAATAATATACTTTTCTATTAAATATACAGGATGTACCAAACTGTTTAAGGTTTATTTGACTTACAGCTCACTTTCTTTTGTAGAATAATGGTTATGGATTCTTGGAAATTATTTTTTCTTTTAGTATATTATTCAGGAAAATATGGAGAGTACTAACTACAGCTTTACCGTGAACTAATTTTTATAAAATGTTCAGGTAAAATAGCGAGCTGATTAGATTTTGGTTAGAATCCAATAACGCTAATGACTGTTTTGACATTTAAAATATTTAAATCGCGTCAATATAGGGTTTTCGAAATATAGTAGATCGCATTTTTCTCAATAATTTGTGTTTCAACCAAAGCCTTGTAGAAACTTTCGTTTCTGAGATATTTACAAAAATTATAAAATAAAATAAAATTAGTAGAAAAATGGTCTTTTCCTAAATTATTTTACTAGTAATTTGCGTCACGTTTGCGTCACGTTTGCGTCACGTTAGCGTCATGTTAGCGCCACGCCAGCGAGATGATAGCAGCTTCACGATTATATAACGCTGCTTATTCTTTTTTAGCAGTATTTTTCATAATGTGGGCTTAATACTAGCAGAGATAAGTTGACTCAAAGTTGTTTTAAAATCTTTGAGATCAACTTATACCTGCAGGTATTTAAGTTGAATCTACCACATTGCTATAATTTATTTTGTGTAGTTTTATTTTAGTCTAGGTATGGTCACCCACTTTTTTTAATGTCATCTTAAAATTGACTAAACTCGTCTGGAAACCTTGGAATTATAAATATTGATACTTATTTTAAACCATGGAGTACTGCCTAATAACATACTGTTTCTTTATAATCTACATTTTGTAGAAAAATTAGCTAACATTAAAATAGTGGGCGAGTGTACTAGTTTTTGTTTTCTGAGCTTTAATTAGTTTCTTATTTTCTGATTTGAGAGTTTTAGTAACATTTAGATATTAAACCTTTTATTGTTAAACCATATTCCTCTTAAAGTTTGGTAATTCGATACATTCCTTTGGGGATATGATAAGGGGAGCTGATCAGGAGTAAATTTAACCCTAACAAAAGTTAAGAGTTTTTGAGATATTAAATTTTTTCTGCTTTTCTACAAAGGTAGAACTTAACTTAAGGGCTTAGCACTTTAGCTAGTAAATAAATAAATTGTAAGCAAAAAGTCGTAATATTTTTTTCCTATAATTTCTAGCTACATTTTCATAAAAAGTTTCTAAAACTTCTTTATTGTCATAGCAGCTAACAGAACACAAATTCTATTAAAACTGCTTGACGGTAAAGGAATGTAATGAATTACCAGGAACCCTGTATATAGCTACAGATTAAATTGTAATCATTTAGGGATCCTATCAATTGGTAGTATAACTGAATGATTTTTAAAAAAAATATAATAAATATACTTATGGATATTATTCTAGTTTCTTGTTTTATTTTTTAGTCATAAAACAAAAAACATTATAATGAAGTTGTGTAAAATTTAATAATATTTAAGACTTTTGTAAAAATAATCTAAACAAATAACGTTAACTAATAAAAGCATTTTCCAAGTTTGCGAATCCTACGAAAAACATTACTCAATCTTGATCTCTTGTCTAAATGAATAGTATTATTTAAATAAAAATTCATTAAATTTTAAATTATTTTTCTTATGACTCATTTCCTGTTGAAAAGTCTCCTGCTAACAAGTTAAGATAAGTCCTGACTTGTAACGTTTTAGCTCGACATATCTCATTTTAAAGTGTTAACAAGTCTTAACCTGCTTGAAAAATATTAGTCATTATCATTTTACCTCTAAATTAAATCTGTTGTGGTCTATAGTTTTTTAAAATCTGAATTTTTCAAGGTATGACCTTTTTGGTTTAATGGGATTTGCTACCCTGAAATTCGCTAAATAACGTTTTTTCAAATAAGTAGTTTGTGTGTGACTTGTAGTTGTTGGTGCAAGGGGATCAGAAAAACAGACAAATACACAGACACATTACAATCATGGTTATGCACACCTTCATCCATAGCATTTCAAAATATGCTAATCCTATCACAGGATATTAAAATCGTTTAAGGGGTTCGTCGTAGTTATGCGGTGTAGGTATTTATTTAATTAAAAAAAGCTTTTACTAATTTAACGTTTTATCAATTTTAAAACAAAGAGTAAAAATCATAGACCAAATCAGTATTGAATTGAGTTATGGATGCAGGAGAGTGCAGAAAAACAGACAAACAGACAGACATTATAATGAAGTTGTGTAACATTTTATAATATTTAAGACTTTTGTAAAAATAAGCTAAACAAATAACGTTAACTAAATAAAAGCATTTTCCAAGTTTGCCAATCCTTCGAAAAACACTACTCAATTTTGGTCTCTTGTCTAAATGAATAGTATTATTTAAATAAAAATTCATTAAATTTTAAATTATTTTCTTATGACTCATTTCCTGTTGACAACTATTTTTCTTATTTTCATAAAATTTTATATCTTTATTAACCCCATCGATTTTTCTAACAAAGTCTTCAACTTGACGTCTGTACTCCTCAAGCATTATTTTTAAACTAGATAAAAAGACACTATACAAAAGAGACGCTCTCTATAGATGTATGAAAGGACACATTTACTTTCTGTTACATTAAATCACAAAAAGTGTTGTTGAAACTTTTAATTGGAATATAATTGGCATACCCTGTCCTGACAAGGGTCTAGTTAAACAGCTAAAATCTTTGTTGGTCAAAATTAACACTTTTTATGAATAGTTTTCTAGGTATTAATAAAAATAAATATTTCTTAATATTATACAGGTTTTTTATTTACTATAAACAGTTTTACATTTACAATGTTTTAATTTCTGTAATTAATTACATAATTTGTTTTTATACAGGGTGGTCAACAATTTGGGTGACTTTGACCCATGATGAATACCATGTTCAGCGCAAAAAGGTAGATCTTTGTGAGAATCATGTAATTGTTTGGTAGATAATAAGTTTGTTTTGTTATTTAAAAAGACACTATACAAAAGAGGCACTGCCGCCAAAGTCTCTTGCACTCTAAAACCCCCCATTTTTCTTACCTCCTATCAAAAAAACATATCCCAACAAATGAACCCTCTTCGCCTCTTAACATCTGAAACCCCCCTTTTTCTACCTTTTGAAGCCCCCTTACCTTACATTACCCACTCCGCCTCTTGTCTAAATAAATAGTATTATTTAAATAAAAATTCATTAAATTTTAAATTATTTTTCTGATGACTCATTTCCTGTTGACAAGTCTCCTGCTAATAAGTTAAGACAAGTCATGACTTGTAACGTTTTAGCTCGACATGTCTCATTTTAAAGTGTTAACAAGTCTTAACCTGCTTGAAAAATATTCGTCATTATCATTTTACCTTTAAATCTGTCGTAGTCTATAGTTTTTTTAAAATCTGAATTTTTCAAGGTTTGACCTCTTTGGTCTTATGGGAGTTGCTACCCTGAAATTCGCTAAATAACTTTTTTGACATTTGACAGATTTAATTTGACAGACATTTCAGATGTTTGACAGCTGGCATTTGACACTTTAACACCGACATTTGACAGTTGCCACTTAGACCATCACTCTGCCACCGAGGCTCACCTACTTTTTTCACCCGCCGCTCCCCTACTAATCTCTATCTCTACCTACTTATTGAATTTATCATACATAAACCAAACTTCCGCTGGAATGTTTTCGAAGACCCTACAGTGCATGTGGAATAAAACAACAAAAAATATTTAATTTTTTAATGATTAATAAATATTAAAAATAATATTCCAAACCTCTATGTAAGACACCAGCTTTGAAAAAAATCTATAGGTTGCGGTTTGCGGTTTTAAGGCTGTTCTGGATAAAATATTTATGATTCTCACATTTTTTGGTTGACAAACAGGATATTTTGTTAGTCTACAACTCCAATTTTTTTTACCTACCTACTAAAAAACGTCACATATTGCATTTGACCCAAACTTCCGCTAATTTAAGCGCGTGTCTGATATAAACTATTTTCGAAGCCCTTATCAATGCAGGTGGGCGATAAATCTTAACAAACAAAATTATATTGCAAACCTCTTTTAAGAAAATGCAATTGGCTATATAAGATAGTAGATCACCCCACCTACTTACTTACACTGCTATTCGCCTCTAGGGTTCCTTTCAAACTTCTGACAACAGAAAACCTCCATTTTTATTACCAAACCCCGCCTCCAAACCCGTCATTTTTATAACCTATTATCAAAAACCCCATTTTACCTACTTTGGTCCACCTAATATGAAAAAAACACATCATAACCAAGCCTCCTAATATCTGAAACCCCCACCCCCTCATCCCCCCTCTTTATAACTCAACAAAAAAAACACATAATCTTTTACCCGCCTACCAAGATACTGATAACATAACACTCCATTTTTAATCCCTACCACAAAAAAAAACACATCGTTCTATTGGGCTCTGTATGTAAAACACGCCCGCCAATAACCTGATAAACCAAACCCCGCCTCCAAACCCGTCATTTTTATCACCTATTATCAAAAACCCCATTTTTTATTTTCAAACCCCGCCCCCTGACACCAGAAAACCCCCACTTTTATTACCTATTATCAAAATAACCCGTTCATACTTCCTCGTCTCCCCGCCTTTTGCACTATAAAACCACCATTTTGTTCTTTTCAAACCCCGCCCTCCATCTGAAACCACAAATTTTTCTACCAACCCCAAAAAAACATATCATACTGTTCGCCTATTCTTCAACCCCCCTCGAAAACAACCTGATAGCATAATACGCCATCTTTTTTTACCTACTTTGGTCCAGGATTCCTATATCTCTACTACTATCGTTGAGTTTATTAATTTCTCGGAATAACCATTCTGTTGTAAGTCCTTTTTAATGTTAATTTCTGTGGTTAATTCTTCATTATTACTACAAATATTTACGGCTCTTAAATACAAACTTCTTATAACTCCTTGTTTTGTAGAAACAGAATGATTAGACTTAAAATTTAGATACTGTCCCGTGTGTGTAGGTTTCCTATATACAGTGGTTTGAATGTTTCTGTCTAATCGTTTGACAAGAACATCCAAAAAAGGTAAGGCCGAATCTTTTTCAATTTCCATGGTGCACTTGATTGTTGGTCGAATACCGTTTAAATGGTACAGAAAATTCTGTAGTTCGTCTTTGGTTTGACTCTTGCTGTGTTGATCGCATGGTCCTCGAACCACTCTATGTAGATGTTTGCTACCACTGGCGAAAGAGATGAACCCAATGGAACTCCATCATTTTGCGCGTAAAACTTATCTTTGACTTGAAAGTAAGAGTTACGGAGACAGAGCTCCAAAAGATCCATCACCCCCTCCACCGATAGCGTTGTTCTCTCGTGAAGTGTATCATCAGTTTGTAATTTGTTTTTGATGATACTGAGTGACTCATTTATTGGCACGCTGGTGTAGAGACTTTCTACATCAAAACTTATAAATCCCTCGCCGGGATCTAATTCGATACCTTTTAAAACCTCGACAAAATGTTCCGAGTTTTTGACAAAAGATTCGGAATACCCTGTAGTGGTTGAATTATGTCCAACAAAAACTTCGACAAAGTGCTGGTCGGTGAGTCCCTGGAGCTGGTGATTGGTCGCAGTGGTATATCCTTCTTATGGATCTTGGGTAATCCGTAAAAATGTGGTGCCTTACTGTGGTGTGGAGTCAGGCGGGATCTAACAGCGTCCGGGATATTTTCAGCATATTTCTTCAAAGTCCTGTAGATGCGTCCTTCTATGGTGGTGGTTGGATCTTTGGGTAGTTGCTTGTAGTCTCCTTTCTCCAGAACTTCTTGAATCTTTTTGTCGTAAGTCTCGACATCCATGATCACCGTCGCGTTTCCTTTGTCGGCCGGTAGAATCTTGATTGATTTGTCAGCCTGCAGGTTCTTGATTGCCCGTTGTTCTTGACTGGTGATGTTTGTCTTTTGTTGCTTCTTTCTGTCCAACGTTGTTCTTACTTTATGGCGAAACTAATCAGCTTCGGGTTAAGGTAGACTAACGGTCTCTATTGCCGCAATAATTTCCAGTGACGGTGTCTGTGCCGGTGCAATGGCGAACTTAAGTCCTTTACTGAGTACCAATTTTTCGTTGGTGCTCAGAGTCCTTTTGGAGATGTTCACTATAGTGCTTGGTGTCGTTGAGTCTGTTCTATCTTGAGTACGTGTCTGTAGTTTCTTAAGTTTTTCTCGGTGAGTTGATCTTATCTTCTGTCGTTCTCTGTTGCAAGTACTGTCAATTTTACTCAGTATCGGTTCGTTGCCTTCCTCCCATGTGTGTCGTCTAATTTCGTCAAAACTCTTCTCCATTTCGGTGTTGAAGTTGGCTTTTCTCCATCGATGGTAACTGATTTGGGATCGGATTAGTGCTTGGCTGGTCCTCTCTAAGATCTGAGTAATTTCACGCCAAATCATCCAATGGGGGTAGCTGCCATGTCACGAAAAAAATTCAAATTTTGATAACATGTATTAGTGTCCTTAGGAATACCAAATTAACAAATTTTAATTTTTAATGTCGCCTCCCGTATTTTACAGGCAACTTTAAAAGTAAAAAAAAGAAGAAAATCAGTTGTGACCTTATTTTTTTTATTTCTATTGTATTAAATCTTATGTAAAAACAAATTTGACGGAAGAAATCTTTAATATTGGTTGGATAATCCCAGTAACGCACCCAGGAATATGTCTTGGGGCGGCCCGAGGTCTCATAATGTCGTATTTCATACTATTTTTTGTGTTTATTCATGAAATATGTGGAAAATATATACAAAAATCATAGGCTTGGGGGGGGGGGGGGCGCCCCCCCCTGGGTGCGCCCATGATAATCCTATACAGAAAAAAAAATTAACCTCACTTTTTTGACATGGCAAAAATAGTTTTTAAAAAATAGTAAATTTTATGATTTTCTCGATTTTTAATTATTTACACCGGTGCGGAATATGGTTCATTAAAAAAAGTCTATACGCACATTAAAGCTCAGTGGCTTGACTATCATACAAGGCAAAAGAAAAATTTCTAGGTCTATTGCTTTCAGCAAACAAAATTTTTTAAAATTGGAAAAACCGCAAAAACCTTTGAATTGGCAACTTTTGACTAAAAAAATTGTCATTTCTATCTGTCTATAAAAACTTCGCTTGTGCCTTGTTTTACTTGACAATGTATCGTCTAAATAAAAGTAAAATAAAAAATCTGGGTCATTTTAACATCAACTTTTAAGCTATTTGGTTAAAGCATGTAAAAAATAAAATTTTTAGCTCACACATATACTATACTATAGTAGTGTGAGCTATGGTGATCCTAATTTTTTCGAGAAAAAAAAAGTTGCTCCGATTTCAAAAATTTTTATATATCTTTGCGTTTCAGATGATTTTGAAACTTTTTTGTTGCGCCGTCTGTCTGTCTGTCTGTCTGTCTGTCTGTCTGTATGTCTGTCTGTCTGTCTGTATGTCTGTCTGTAACGACCAACGCGCATAACTCAAAAACCGCTTGGCCGATTTGAATGAAATTTGGTACCTAGGCTGGGTTTCGGGCCGAGATGGTCCCATTTCAAAATGAACAAAATCCACCGAACCCAAACCAAATAAAAGGGTGGGGGTAGATTTCAAAAATTAGAGTTTATGGGAAAATATGGCGTGTGTGATATCAAACGAAAGGTAATTGAGTCTGGAGTTAAACAAAATACATTTTAATTTATTTAAAAAAAAGGGTGGGGGTATATTCCAAAAATTAGAGTTTAAGTGAAAATATGGCGTGTGTGATATCAAACGAAAGGTAATTGAGTCCGGAGTTTAACAAAATACATTTTAGATTTTGTTTTTTTTTAAGGGTGGGGGTAGATTTTAAAACTTTGAGTTTAATTCAAAACATGGCTTGTGTGGTATCAAACAAAAGGTAATTTAGTCTGGAGTTGAATAAAATATATTTTAGTTTTTAGTTATATTAGCTCACACGTACACTATAACTATAGTACCTAGTGTGAGCTTAGGGGCCCATATATTGGCAGAGTATTTTATTGAGTCGCAAAAGGAAAAACTCTGCCAATATATGGGCCCCTAAGCTCACACTAGGTACTATAGTTATAGTGTACGTGTGAGCTAATATAACTAAAAAGTGAAGTATATTTTATTCAACTCCAGACTAAATTACCTTTTGTTTGATACCACACCAGCCATGTTTTGACTTAAACTCAATTTTTTTAAATCTACCCCCACCCTTAAAAAAAAACAAAAACTATAATGTATTTTGTTAAACTTCGGACTCAATTACCTTTCGTTTGATATCACACACGCCATATTTTCATTTAAACTCTAATTTTTGAAATATACCCCCACCTTTCTTTTAAATAAACTAAAATGTATTTTGTTTAACTCCAGACTTAATTACCTTTCGTTTGATATCACACACGCCATATTTTCACATAAACTCTAATTTTTGAAATCTACCCCCACCCTTTTATTTGGTTTGTGTTCGGTGGATTTTGTTCATTTTTAAATGGGACCATCTCGACCCAAGACCCAGCCTAGGTACCAAATTTCATTAAAATCGGCCAAGCGGTTTTTGAGTTATGCGCGTTGGTCGTTACAGACAGACATACAGACAGACAGACAGACATACATACAGACAGACAGACAGACAGACAGACAGACAGACAGACAGACAGACAGACAGACAGACGGCGCGACGAAAAAGTTTCAAAATCATCTGAAACGCAAAGATATATAAACATTTTTGAAATCGGAGCAACTTTTTTTTTCTCGAAAAAATTAGGATCACCATAGCTCACACTACTATAGTATAGTATATGTGTGAGCTAAAAATTATGTATAAAAATCATCGTCAGGGGATCCTATTTATAGCCACATACTGTTTTGCGTGACATCCTAGTTTGTCGGTTCAAGTCCCATCTTCGTACACTGTCGGAATTTTTTTTTTAGTTTTAAGAATACATTTTTGGTGAGACACAGACATTAATTAGTTTGTTTCTTTGGTAAATGAAATGGTTCAGGTTTAACAGTAGCGTACGCCGGAGGGAGGGGGGTTGGAGGCCTAATCTTTCCAAAGCCATTAAATAACTTCTCCTAAAGATTGAAATTTTCTGAAAGAAGATATAAATGGTTTTCCAGGACTTTGCTTTTACTCAAGCCCCCTCTCCTAACCCCCGTTGGAAAATTTCAGCATACGCCACTGGGAATTAAAAAAACTAACTACAAAACTAACGCATGGTAAAAGCCCATATTGTGATGCGTTTGGAGCATTGACTTCTATACCCTACGTGTAGACCCGGCATGGGCCTAAATTGCCATTATATCAAGCTTTTATCGCAATTGACCAAATACAAGTAAGAATTTAATGAGCAAGATAGGGATGAAAATAGAATTTCGGTTTGAGTCCGGACACATGCAACATCGCAAAAATATTCTATTTGCTTGTTTTGGATAAAAAAGGGCAGTGGCGGCGAAAAATAAAAATTTTGAATTCCACTAGAATTTTTTTATCAACAATTTTCTGTTTGAATAATAAATAATTCATGAATACTTACTTGTGTATACTGTGTTTACCAAATTCTCTTCAGTAAAAAAAAAGAGTGAAAATAATTTCTAAGCATGCTAAGTGCAGTGGATGTATTAAAATTATTGTTTTCAGCTTAGAACTTTACAAATGTTGTACCTTCCAGGTAAAATATTTTCTTTTTTTGAACAAGGGTCTTCTTCAACTCTTCTCTTCTTGGGTGGACTACAAGTTATGCTCGAGTCAGATGAAATTTCGGAACTAAAAATTTCAATTCGGAATGGGATAACTGGCGCCGGGCCAACTCGGCGCCGCCAACAGGGCGCCACGCCGCGCCTAATGGGCGCCGGGCCAACTCAGCGCCGGACTATTTTTTTTTCGATAAAATGTGCAGATAAGAAACAAAATAGTTATGTTATTTATACAAAAATTTCAACATCTATTAAGTCGAGTGTTGAAATTTGGTAGGTGTAGTGTTCTACGACTTGAAACACCGCCAAGTTCCATATTCGATACATATCGATGCAAAGTCCGCCACTTTGGATTCGCCATTTTAATTTTTTTAAGTTTGTTTTTCATCTGCACATTTTATCAAGAAAAAATATTTTAGTTCGGCGCCCAGTTGGCTCGGCGTCCAGTTGGCCCGGCGCCCAGTTTGCCTGCCGCCCAGTTGGTGGCTCCGAGTTGGCGGCGCCCAGTTGTCCTAGACTGCAACACATTTCAGGGGTCTGGTACGTTTTACCACCTTTCTTAAAACTACGAAGTTTTTTGAAAAATGATAATTTTAGACCATTTTATAGTGATTTACAAATTGCTACAAAAGAAGCATTTTCTCATTTCAAACTGAAACAAAACGGTCCCTGACGTCTATCAGCTGTTAACAAAAACTTGAAATAACTAGGTCACTGATCGAAATCGGGCCAGTTTTTTTGGTCCTTTTATAAAAATGCACAATTTTTAAAAAAGCATGAAATTCAAAACAAAATGAAGAAAATTATCATTCCTACATTTTTACAATTAAAAATTAGTTTAATTGAACATTATATCAATTTTTATTCCTTAAAACACTAAAAATTAATAATTATTTACTTTTTTAAAATTTATCGAAGGTCTAACCGAACAAAACCAAACTGAACCGATCCGTATCGAAATGAACCAAATCAAACCGAATCTAACGGTTCGGTTTGGTTCGGTTCGATTTGGTTAAACTAAACCGTACCTAACTGAATGTAGCTAAACCTAACCGAAACAAACTGAACCTAGCGGAACCTAACCAAACATAATCAAACTGAACCAAACCTAGCCAAAGAAAACTGAACCTCACCGAACCGATTCGAAACGAACCGAACCAAACCAGACTGAATCTGGCTGAACCTAACCAAACATAATCAAACTGAACCAAACCTACCCGAACCAAACCGAACCGAACCGAGTCGAACCAACCAACCTAACCCAACCTAACCCAACCTAACCCAACCTAACCCAACCTAACCCAACCTAACCCAACCTAACCCAACCTAACCCAACCTAACCCAACCTAACCCAACCTAACCCAACCTAACCCATCCTAACCCAACCTAACCCAACCTAACCCAACCTAACCCAACCTAACCCAACCTAACCCAACCTAACCCAACCTAACCCAACCTAACCCAACCTAACCCAACCTAACCCAACCTAACCCAACCTAACCCAACCTAACCCAACCTAACCCAACCTAACCCAACCTAACCCAACCTAACCCAACCTAACCCAACCTAACCCAACCTAACCCAACCTAACCCAACCTAACCCAACCTAACCCAACCTAACCCAACCTAACCCAACCTAACCCAACCTAACCCAACCTAACCCAACCTAACCCAACCTAACCCAACCTAACCCAACCTAACCCAACCTAACCCAACCTAACCCAACCTAACCCAACCTAACCCAACCTAACCCAACCTAACCCAACCTAACCCAACCTAACCCAACCTAACCCAACCTAACCCAACCTAACCCAACCTAACCCAACCTAACCCAACCTAACCCAACCTAACCCAACCTAACCCAACCTAACCCAACCTAACCCAACCTAACCCAACCTAACCCAACCTAACCCAACCTAACCCAACCTAACCCAACCTAACCCAACCTAACCCAACCTAACCCAACCTAACCCAACCTAACCCAACCTAACCCAACCTAACCCAACCTAACCCAACCTAACCCAACCTAACCCAACCTAACCCAACCTAACCCAACCTAACCCAACCTAACCCAACCTAACCCAACCTAACCCAACCTAACCCAACCTAACCCAACCTAACCCAACCTAACCCAACCTAACCCAACCTAACCCAACCT
The DNA here is from genome assembly GCA_963576565.1 of Aspidapion aeneum. Lineage (NCBI taxonomy): Eukaryota > Metazoa > Arthropoda > Insecta > Coleoptera > Brentidae > Aspidapion > Aspidapion aeneum. The sequence continues at coordinate 221,983 of CAUYVT010000034.1, forward strand.
AACCCAACCTAACCCAACCTAACCCAACCTAACCCAACCTAACCCAACCTAACCCAACCTAACCCAACCTAACCCAACCTAACCCAACCTAACCCAACCTAACCCAACCTAACCCAACCTAACCCAACCTAACCCAACCTAACCCAACCTAACCCAACCTAACCCAACCTAACCCAACCTAACCCAACCTAACCCAACCTAACCCAACCTAACCCAACCTAACCCAACCTAACCCAACCTAACCCAACATAACCCAACCTAACCCAACCTAACCCAACCTATCCCAACCTAACCCAACCTAACCCAACCTAACCCAACCTAACCCAACCTAACCCAACCTAACCCAACCTAACCCAACCTAACCCAACCTAACCCAACCTAACCCAACCTAACCCAACCTAACCCAACCTAACCCAACCTAACCCAACCTAACCCAACCTAACCCAACCTAACCCAACCTAACCCAACCTAACCCAACCTAACCCAACCTAACCCAACCTAACCCAACCTAACCCAACCTAACCCAACCTAACCCAACCTAACCCAACCTAACCCAACCTAACCCAACCTAACCCAACCTAACCCAACCTAACCCAACCTAACCCAACCTAACCCAACCTAACCCAACCTAACCCAACCTAACCCAACCTAACCCAACCTAACCCAACCTAACCCAACATAACCCAACCTAACCCAACCTAACCCAACCTATCCCAACCTAACCCAACCTAACCCAACCTAACCCAACCTAACCCAACCTAACCCAACCTAACCCAACCTAACCCAACCTAACCCAACCTATCCCAACCTATCCCAACCTAACCCAACCTAACCCAACCTAACCCAACCTAACCCAACCTAACCAAACCTAACCCAACCTAACCCAACCTAACCCAACCTAACCCAACCTAATTCAACCTAACCCAACCTAACCCAACCTAACCCAACCTAACCCAACCTAACCCAACCTAACCCAACCTAACCCAACCTAACCCAACCTAACCCAACCTAACCCAACCTAACCCAACCTAACCCAACCTAACCCAACCTAACCCAACCTAACCCAACCTAACCCAACCTAACCCAACCTAACCCAACCTAACCCAACCTAACCCAACCTAACCCAACCTAACCCAACCTAACCCAACCTAACCCAACCTAACCCAACCTAACCCAACCTAACCCAACCTAACCCAACCTAACCCAACCTAACCCAACCTAACCCAACCTAACCCAACCTAACCCAACCTAACCCAACCTAACCCAACCTAACCCAACCTAACCCAACCTAACCCAACCTAACCCAACCTAACCCAACCTAACCCAACCTAACCCAACCTAACCCAACCTAACCCAACCTAACCCAACCTAACCCAACCTAACCCAACCTAACCCAACCTAACCCAACCTAACCCAACCTAACCCAACCTAACCCAACCTAACCCAACCTAACCCAACCTAACCCAACCTAACCCAACCTAACCCAACCTAACCCAACCTAACCCAACCTAACCCAACCTAACCCAACCTAACCCAACCTAACCCAACCTAACCCAACCTAACCCAACCTAACCCAACCTAACCCAACCTAACCCAACCTAACCCAACCTAACCCAACCTAACCCAACCTAACCCAACCTAACCCAACCTAACCCAACCTAACCCAACCTAACCCAACCTAACCCAACCTAACCCAACCTAACCCAACCTAACCCAACCTAACCCAACCTAACCCAACCTAACCCAACCTAACCCAACCTAACCCAACCTAACCCAACCTAACCCAACCTAACCCAACCTAACCCAACCTAACCCAACCTAACCCAACCTAACCCAACCTAACCCAACCTAACCCAACCTAACCCAACCTAACCCAACCTAACCCAACCTAACCCAACCTAACCCAACCTAACCCAACCTAACCCAACCTAACCCAACCTAACCCAACCTAACCCAACCTAACCCAACCTAACCCAACCTAACCCAACCTAACCCAACCTAACCCAACCTAACCCAACCTAACCCAACCTAACCCAACCTAACCCAACCTAACCCAACCTAACCCAACCTAACCCAACCTAACCCAACCTAACCCAACCTAACCCAACCTAACCCAACCTAACCCAACCTAACCCAACCTAACCCAACCTAACCCAACCTAACCCAACCTAACCCAACCTAACCCAACCTAACCCAACCTAACCCAACCTAACCCAACCTAACCCAACCTAACCCAACCTAACCCAACCTAACCCAACCTAACCCAACCTAACCCAACCTAACCCAACCTAACCCAACCTAACCCAACCTAACCCAACCTAACCCAACCTAACCCAACCTAACCCAACCTAACCCAACCTAACCCAACCTAACCCAACCTAACCCAACCTAACCCAACCTAACCCAACCTAACCCAACCTAACCCAACCTAACCCAACCTAACCCAACCTAACCCAACCTAACCCAACCTAACCCAACCTAACCCAACCTAACCCAACCTAACCCAACCTAACCCAACCTAACCCAACCTAACCCAACCTAACCCAACCTAACCCAACCTAACCCAACCTAACCCAACCTAACCCAACCTAACCCAACCTAACCCAACCTAACCCAACCTAACCCAACCTAACCCAACCTAACCCAACCTAACCCAACCTAACCCAACCTAACCCAACCTAACCCAACCTAACCCAACCTAACCCAACCTAACCCAACCTAACCCAACCTAACCCAACCTAACCCAACCTAACCCAACCTAACCCAACCTAACCCAACCTAACCCAACCTAACCCAACCTAACCCAACCTAACCCAACCTAACCCAACCTAACCCAACCTAACCCAACCTAACCCAACCTAACCCAACCTAACCCAACCTAACCCAACCTAACCCAACCTAACCCAACCTAACCCAACCTAACCCAACCTAACCCAACCTAACCCAACCTAACCCAACCTAACCCAACCTAACCCAACCTAACCCAACCTAACCCAACCTAACCCAACCTAACCCAACCTAACCCAACCTAACCCAACCTAACCCAACCTAACCCAACCTAACCCAACCTAACCCAACCTAACCCAACCTAACCCAACCTAACCCAACCTAACCCAACCTAACCCAACCTAACCCAACCTAACTCAACCTAACCCAACCTAACCCAACCTACCCCAACCTAACCCATCCTAACCCAACCTAACCCAACCTAACCCTACCTAACCCAACCTAACCTAACCTAACCTAACCTAACCCAACCTAACCCAACCTAACCCAACCTAACCCAACCTAACCCAACCTATCCCAACCTAACCCAACCTAACCCAACCTAACCCAACCTAACCCAACCTAACCCAACCTAACCCAACCTAACTCAACCTAACCCAACCTAACCCAACCTAACCCAACCTAACCCATCCTAACCCAACCTAACCCAACCTAACCCTACCTAACCCAACCTAACCTAACCTAACCTAACCTAACCCAACCTAACCCAACCTAACCCAACCTAACCCAACCTAACCCAACCTATCCCAACCTAACCTACTGAACTTTCTCGTGTTTTAGCAAAAATTATCCGTCAAGACGACTTACCCATGAAATGTTGTTTTTTTATGGATTTTTTTTCTTCTTTTGCACAGAAAACAATTTCGGACCATGTTTGAACTCAAATAGTTACTTCTAAACTTGTTTTTAAACGTTTTAAGTATTCTTTTTGTAATATTCCCGCAAAAAATTCAAAAAAATTCATTTCCGTACTTAGACAACATTGTCTATCAGTTTTCCCTGTATAAACCGACTAGCAGGTAGAATCACTTAAAATACGGCAGGTGGATTAAAGGTAGCCAGCTGCTTTTCTGTCGCACTTATGCCGTCAGTGTGAAAGAGATAAATTACCCATATAATATCTAGGGTATTATTAGCATGCAAAATCACCCTATCTTTGTCCGTTTCACATGTTCAATAATGTCTATCTCTGTTTTTATTGTAAAAGAAATACCCGCCCATAGGAACCAAATTGGATAGGGTCAATAAAAAATGCCTTGTCTTTCCGTCTCTAACGCCCTTTCAGGGCGTTATAGAACTCAATGGTTTGGAGGTACTGTGAAACGAGTTGTTTTACATTAAAATCTCAAACAAACAACAACTAGACACCATCCTTTCACTCCTTTGGATGATTTAACTATAGATGCTAAATTTACTTCAAGCTTAGAAAAAAAAATTGTTCGGTTTCTGAACTACTAAAAAAGTAAATAAACTTTTAAAAAATTTGTGTAGTGACCTTATGAAGAGAGTTAAAATCATAATTTATTGAACAGTGCTCATATAAATAAACTTTACCTACTGATAAACCCTAATTTGCAGGGGCGGATCTAGAAACTTTATTTTGGGGGAAAATATTATAATAAATATTTCACAAAACTATTTTGCATAGTGACCAGGAGGTGTATTCTGTGTGTCAAAACTGAGTAAAGTTTCAGATTTGGGGGGGCAACCCCCCGTAGATCCACGCCTGTAATTTGTGATGCAATTTAACATCACTAAAAATATTAAAATAGCAAAAAAATGTGTAGTGACCTTAAGGATTACAGACCCAGATTTTTTATTCTTGTTTTAAAAGTATATGATACAGTGAAAAATTCACCCTACTTGATTACCACCAGCACCCTGATAGACAGGGTCATTTTTGATGCTGAAGTTGAGGGATTTCCCAGACATTCTTAACTTCTTCGTGGAACTCCAAGGTAACGTTTACTTTTTAAATATGTTTTATACAAGGAAGATATAGTCCTTAAGTATAGCTTTCCAACACTGTATCAAAAATTTAAGAAAACATTACATTTATACCCCAAAAAAATATGAAATCTTCGAAAATTTCTGCGTTTTTTGGATATTCTCTAAATTGCTCTAATTAAGCCAGTATAAAAGATTTTGCTAAACATCACATTTTTTTGAAAACTACTTTTATGCATGTTTTTAAAATTAAAGGTTATTTTTTTTAGGTGCTGTTTACTATGAGCATAATTTTTTTCTTTAAAGTCCCATTTTGCCCGTTTTTAGACTTTTCAAATGCGTGTACAACAGACTAATTTGATTAAAAAAATCTAAAATTGTGCAAAAGAGGTTAAGCATAAGCTGTTTCATTTAGTAAGCATGATTAAAGGAAAAAATTAAATGTCAGGGCAACACTTTTTTTGTAAATTGGATGACTTGGCGAGGAATTGCTCTTCTTCGTTCTCACTCCCGGAAAGTTGGCTTTTAGGCGGAAACCAACCGGAATGACACCACTGTCGCGCGCCTCTCCTAATAACTCTCTGATAGAGAGTTTATGAACACTAATTTTAACGTTTACCGCCTTGATAGAGATAGAAAGACAACAGGCCTGACAAGGGGTGGGGGTGTTCTTTTAGCGGTTAATAACATCTTGCAATCTTCTCAAGTTATTTTTCCTACATCAATAATTACACTGATTCCCAGGTTTGCGGACATTGTTGGAGTAAAAATCAATTTTCAGAAATCATTCATATATATTTTCACAATATACATACAACCTCCGGTACGCCCCACGGATATAGAGAGTATTCTCGACTTTTTTATTGCACTTGATATTATTCCTAACAACAAAGTTATAATCCTCGGTGACTTTAATGTCCCGCAATATGCGAACTTTCTAGACTTCCAAAATAAACAACAATTTACTGACACTCTGGTAATTAAATTAAATGACTTTATGAGCATATTTCAACTGACGCAGATGAACTTTCAGCGAAACTCGATAAATCGAATCCTTGACTTAGTTTTACAGAAAGATGTTAACCTAATATGCACAAGAGCAACTGACGTACTGGTTCGTGAACATGACGACCATCCGGCTCTAAATGTTCACGTTACCGTACTGGCTGAAGAAACTAATCTGTCTAATATTAATTCACAAACAGTATACAACTTTCGAAAGGCTAATTATCCAGCTTTATATCTGCAACTCTCGAACACAGACTGGGGTTTTTTGAATGACTTTGAGGATTTAGACCAAATGAGTCAGCAACTATACATATACATTTACGGTATTTTTGAAAAACTGGTTCCAAAATATTCAAAAAATGCCAAAACGCGGCAGTTTCCTCCTTGGTTTACGCCCGATATCATTAAAAATATATATAAAAAAGAAAGGCTGCGAAAAGTAAATAAAGAAAATCCAAATCCTGACACCTACCGAGAATTTAGTCAATTAAGAGCATATTTAAAACTAGAAATAAAAAAACTACACCTGGAATTCATACATACCGCTGAAAATAACATAAAGAGCGATCCCTCAAAATTCTGGTCTTTCATAAACAGCCAAACAACAACGTCATCAATTCCTAGCGTAATGTACCACGATAACATTGAATATGACTCTATGCAATCCATTTCGCAGGGTTTTTCAGACTATTTTAAGAGCGTTTTTAACGACAACCCCGTACAACCTCCTCAGAATCACACGGCGAATAATAATTCCCCCTGTATTTGCATAACAGACTTCTCAAATACGGAAGTTGAAAATGCTCTTGGAAAGCTTAAAGCTAAATTAACATCGGGTCCAGACTCCATACCAAGCTTTATTATACGAGATTGCGCCTCCATTCTCGCGGTTCCCTTGTGTAAATTATATAACAAATGCCTCAGTGAGTCGAGAATACCCTCCTCGTGGAAGGTCAGCAAGGTGTGTCCCATTTTTAAATCTGACAATAAATCTTATATTAAAAATTACAGACCTATAACTATAATTAACAACTTTTTGAAAGCCTTTGAATTTCTCTTGCATAAGTCTATCTACCCCTCTGTGAATAATATTTTATCACCTAATCAACACGGCTTCATTAAAGGACGTTCTACTGTTACCAATCTTCTGTCTATAACACAAACCATTTCTCAAACTATTCACGCAGGTCAACAGCTCGACGTCATATATACAGATTTTTCTAAGGCGTTCGACAAACTTGACACCGGCGTGCTCTTAACAACCTTAAAAAATTTCGGTTTTAACATACCATTATTAAACCTAATAAAATCTTGCTTAAGCAACAGACGCCAACACGTGTATGTAAATGGTGTTAGGTCTGCCGAATACCTTGTCAGCTCCGGCGTACCACAGGGCTCTGTGCTGGGACCTCTTTTTTTCGACATCTTCATAGATGGTTTGGGAAGGGGCCTCGGTTCATCCAGCCTTTCATATGCTGACGATTTTAAAACATTCAGAGTAATAGGTGACGTCTCTGACTGTATAGCTCTTCAAAATGATCTAAATGCAATCCAGAATTGGTGCGTTCAAAACGGCCTACCTCTTAACATTGCTAAATGCAAAGTAATGACGTACACAAATAAAACTACATATCTAACGTATGACTATGCTATAAATGGCCAAGTCCTGGAGAGGCCGGAAACCATACGCGACCTAGGAGTAATTTTTGACAAGAAACTATCATTCTCTTCTCATATTGAAGATATTACATCAGCTGCATCGAGAATGTACGGTTTCATTGTTCGCATCTCAAAAGAATTAACTAACATCTCAGCGCTCAAGAGTCTTTACTTTGCTTATATTAGATCAAAGCTCGAATATTGTCTGGAATCCACATCAAATTAACCAAATAGAAGACCTCGAGAGAATTCAAAGGCGTTTCTTAAAATTTTTATCCTTTCAAGTAGATGGAACCTATCCCGCTCAAGGAATCCCTCAAAACCAACTTCTCGCAAGATTCGATATTCCATCTCTAAACAGCAGAAGACAGTACGCATCTCAGGCAACCTTACATAAAATTTTAAACAATCAAATAGACTGTGCAGACTTATTAGCCCAACTAAACTTCATAATCCCGCGCCAGGGATCGAGACAACTATCCACTTTCTATCTGCCAACGCCTAGACTAAATGTTTTAAAGTATTCACCGCTTTATACAATGTGCGACATTTGTAACAATACTCCAGCTATCGATATATTTAATACCAATTTAAAACAGCTCAGAAATACGCACTTGCAAAATAATGCCTAAAAGTCCAACCTATTCTTGTACATCTAATTAATGCTTAAGACTACCTTTACTTGTATGCTACTTTTATTGTATATTTATGTAACTCTCATTTATTCCTGTCATTGTAATTGGGTTCGCCCGTAATGATATGGTAAATAAAAATAAAATAAAATAAAATAACCTGAAGAGGGCGTTTCGTTTCACCTACATATGATTTACCACACTCACACGGGATTTGGTAAATACATTCCTTATTATTTGAGGGATTGTCTGGTTTTGGTTTAGTTACAAAACTTCTTATCGTATTTCCCAAAGAAAATACTGTTTTTATATTATAGTATTTAGCTATTCGTCTTATGTTTTCTGAAATCCCTTGAGTATGAAACACTATTTTACCTGAAAATTTTATGAAAATCGGTTCAGCGGTTTAGGAGCTATCGTGTTACGGACAGAAATAGTATACACACACACAGACAGACATCATGAAGATATTGCTAGGATAGATCAAAATACAACCAAACCACACGGCATTATCTCAAAAAAAAATTTCCGTCGAAAACAATACCTTCTCTAGGCATTGCTGCGCGGGCTAGGCAGGTAAAAATAGGCCTTAATTTTGGTTACAAACAGGTCAAATTTGTTTATTGATTTTATTTTTTGTGGTAAACTGTTAAAGGTTCTGGATACATTTAGTAACGGATTAAATAGGCCAAAAGTCATTATTGGATTTTGTTTGATGGTTATGAATTTGTTAATTTTAATGTTAGATTTTTGAAGATCATTTAGAATTTTATAAATTAATTTACATTATTCAATTTTTAGTAAACTATCTAATTTATACATATTTAATTTATTATAAAGGATTTCGGTATGTGTTAATCTATCAAAATTGTATAAGGTTTTTAAAATTTTGTTTTGTAAAATTTGCATTTGTGAAAAGTTACTTTTATTACACATCCTCGAGAATGCTAATAAATATCGTGTGATAGAAAGAATGCATTGTATATCATAGATTTAGTCTTTTTAGATAAATATGTTGCATCTGTATCTTAACGAAATCATTGGTAAAAGTTTCTTTGACCAGCTTTCTATATGACCATGCCAACTTAATTTATAATCTATTAGACTCAAATCAAAGAAGATTAGATATATTTTCTTTGCTCAAATGCTTGTTTTTGGTTACTTACTTTAATTTTATATTGTTAATTATTAGAGTGATTTTGCTAACTGATTTATTTTTTAGCGAAAAGATCATATAGTTAGTCTTGTCAGTATTAATTTTAAGTTTGTTGCTGTATAGCCAATTAGACAATTAGCCAATTCACTTAGATTAGCAGGTCATCATTTATGATTTTGCTTAATGCCACTAGTAAAAACCTGTGTGTGCTATATCATCAGCAAATCAAAAGTACCTAGCTGTCAAATTCAGCAAAAGCTTAGGATCTACAAAGAATAAAACACTGATCCCACGACTGAGCCCTGTAAGACGCCATATGTATTTGATGATTTAAAATGCCAAAACCACAAAATATCGAAATATCGAAAATTTCAAATTAAAAAACTTGAACCCTATAAACTAACCCGATCTGGTCAGGTTAGATTTTTTAATGTGTAATAACCTAACCAGAACAGGTTGGTGTTTTTTTGTATAATATCTTAAGCACCTGGTTGTCAGACTAGAGTTTAATTTGTTAGTTTTAATTTTACATTTCGATATTTCGTAATTTCGACATTTTGCATTTTTTATATTTCATAATTTCGACATTTTGTAATTATCATATCTATATTACAAATACCTTAGACCATAAATATTGTTTCGAAAAGACCGGCAAAAGGAAACTGATCTTCAAGCCGTATTGATGGAGGATAGAGATTAAGGGCCTAAAAGAAGTTTTTTTTTGCATTTTTTTTACATAACTTGAGTTAACCCAAAAACTAAATAATTGTCACTTGCATCACATGATAAAGTGGAAATAGTATCTGTCGTCTTTCTTCTTTTCATATGGAACAGAGACGGCCAGATAATAATTAATCAAGTTTTACTTCTTAATGTAAGTTAGCCTAAGGGCATATTTACACGGTTTCCCTAGCTCTAAAAAGTACTAAAGGCCTAATTAAAATTTAGGTAATGAAACCCTGTAGTGTCATGATATAGTAGTTGAAGCTCTTTAGCCTTTTTTAGTCGGTAGTTTAGTCAAGTGAATAGAAGCAGGTTTGGTTTACCTAAGCGTGTCATATTAGGTAGATAATATTTGTGTATCACACAATTAATCAAAGGGTTTTATGAGGAAGTTTTATTAATTGGGTTTAACAAAATGTTACTACAATTTCACTTTTTTTAAAGCATATCTACTGAGCTTATTAAGTTAATACCATTGTTGTACTACTATTAGGGACAGAAATGTTTATTTCATATTGCGCTGATTGATTTTATTTATTTAAAAGTGTCCCGGAAATTAAGGCAATAATAGAACGGTTAAAATCTTTTAAACAAATTACGTAATTTCATATCCTACGAAATTTTTTCTTGTAATAAAGCATAAATTTCTGGAAAGCTTTTACCCTTGGTTTCGGGAACAAAGAAATAGCTAAACACAGCACCACTTAAACAGAATCCGGCAAATACCCAAAAAGTTCCAGCTTCAGTTATTGTATCTTTTAACACATTAAAAAACTGAGTTACCATAAAGGAAGAAATCCAACATGTTGCTGAGACTGCTGCTGCGGTAATTGGTTTTACACTGTTCGGAAATAATTCCGAGCTTATTGTCCAAGGCGTAACTGACAGTCCAAAGTTATAGAAAAGAATATATACAAGCACCGATGCAATAGGTAACCACGATAGGCTTGTTGTATCACCATTATTGTCTTTTATAAAAAAAAATATTCCCAAAGAAACCAAGGAAAACGCACTACCTATTAAGGAAATTATTAATGGTAACCTTCTTCCTAATCTTTCAACAACAAAGACTGCACTAAAACTTGAAATAAAAATCCACGCACCGCAAATTGTCGAAGATATGTCAGATGGTATTGACGTCCCAGAATCTTGAAAAATCGGTTGCAAGTAGTAATTAATTGCATTGATTCCAGATACTTGGTTTATTATTATAAGGACAATGGATACTACAAGACCAAAACGAAATGCTTTGTCGTGCCAAATATCTTTAAGGGATCCATTTTCTTGCTTGTTACATTTTATTTGCTCGAGTTCTTTATAAATTTCTTCTTTGGTATTTGAGGAACGTAGAAGTTCAAGCGATTTCTCTGCTTCTTCGTATCTTCCTTGATGAACCAAATATTGTGGAGTTTCAGGAGCCAGCAATATAAAAATTATAAAAAATGTGGCGGGCAACGCCGCAAGAATTAAATTAAAATATTTTACAGACAAATAGGGTCCGATGCCAAAAGGCAAAAAATTACCAAAACACCAAAAAATTCCTAAGGTGCTTGACATGGCACCACGATTTGAATCTTTTGTAATTTCAGCAATGTACATCGGCAAGAGTGCATAACCAGCACCAAAGGATAGTCCACTCCAAAACCTTGCAGCCAAGAACCAATATACTTTAGTTGCAAATGCGTAAGTTATATAAGCTGCAAAATGAGGTATTGCTAGTGCTAGGAGAGAATTTTTTCTTCCAATTTTATCTGCCAAAAATCCAGCAGGTATTGCTCCTATAATACTGCCTAAATTAATAATTGATCCTATCCAGGAATCCTCAGTTTGTGTGATAGGTCTACCAATGGGGTTGATTACGGTGTTATTCGAATAAAGTTTAGGATACATTGGGGAAGTCCATGTCGCCGTAATATCACCAGATGTTGCAAGAAGATCCACTAGAATAAAATTTAAAAAACGTACACATCACCTTACGTGGCTTTTAATATATAATGCAAGAGGGACAATCAATAGTAATAATTTACCATAAACGACACCTAATGGTATCTTGCTCTTTAATTTTTGATTTTTAATGCCTTGTTGCTGCCTTTTCTGTCCGCTTGAGTGGCCAAAATAAATGCAAACCAGAAAAAAAGAAAAATTTAGTATCTTCGGACTTATTATTTTTATTTTTTTCTTGTGTGAAGGCAAGTTTTAGTCAGGTTTGATATGGGCTGTTCTTTACTCCAGCTTGCCTATTTGTAATACACTATTGTGTGATACGTCAAAATTTTCAGAAAAAATCTTTGAATCAAAATTTCTTCGGTGGAGATCTGCCATATGGTGCAGAACTACTCTGCATCCCCGCCAAGGGTGTAGTTTTCTCACCTTGGTCTTCTAATTCCACTATTTCTTAGCATTTTCGAACATAATTTAATACTCTGCCCCCATAGGGGGCTCAGCAACCCCCAAATTAGGTCTGAAAACTTTAAATTTCTTCAAAAAACATTCTTGAGAAATGGATACTGATAAAATCTAGTAGGCGCATTTAAAAGTAAAGAATTTTTTTAACTTGGTGTATCGCTTATCTATATCGTCCGAAAAATAACGCCCCAACAGAGTGTCGAATTAGGGGGGCTTCCTAAAAGTAAAGTGATTTTTTAAATTAAATAACATTTTCTCAAAAACCAACAGTTTTTTCAAAAACTTGTAAATACCAATCTTGTAGAGACTGAAACTGCCTACAAAATACTATATAAATTAGCTTCCTAGTTTGAATTTGTAGCTGTCCAGGACAGCTTCGATTTGTGACTTTAGGAAAAATGTGTTCGTTATATAAAACACAGATTTCTGAATAACCAGTATGAGATACGTCAAAATTAGTTGACATTTTTTATAGCCCGTATAATTTTCAATCGACTGATGTATGACGCAGCTACATAACTATAGTAACACGACCAAAAGTAGCAGTTATACTTTTTTTTTTAAGTCAAAGAAAATTTTTTTGTTTGCAGCGGATCTTTTGCATCTCCTAAACAGCCCAGGCCTAAACGAATAGGTGCATCTTATAGCCAGATCAATTTTCTTTCGAACGATTTTCCTAAGGGCTATGTAGCTTATATAAGTATGGCTGTCTTTTTTATGTGCGGTGACACGCGGCACTGCATCATATGCCAAGTGATGCGTAGCTATACTTTTGAAGGCGATGCCGATGCCGCGCTAACGGGCGATCGTTTAGGGATCTACTGGTTGGACGCCAACTGTTTAGTCTATCACTTTGGGCGCCGATCATTTGAATGAACGAACAAAAATAATAATGTCTTCACAGTTTTTTTTGCGACGACTGTTTGGACGCCTCCTGTTTCGGTGCCGACCACTTGGGCTATTACCATTTGGATTCTATAGGTTTTGGCCATAGTAACAGCCGTAACAACAAAAAATATTAATGCCTTGACACCCACTGTTTTTGCATAAATTGTTTGGGAGCGTCGATTTTATTAGGTTAAGGACACTTACCGTTTAGAAGCAGGCTATTTGGACACTAGCCATTTGGACGATAGCGACAGATCCGTTAAACTATAGACCAATTGCTCTACTTCCGTTGATATCAAAAGTAATGGAAAGAGTTGTGAACAATCACCTAACCAAGTACTTGCAAAAGTACAAAATTATCAACGACAAGCAATACGGATTTCGAAAATATAGGTCAACTGGCGATTTACTTACATACGTCACTCACTTATAATAAAAGCGATTGAGTTGCGAGGTGAAACAAGAACATTTGCCTTAGATATATCTAAAGTATTCGATAAAGTCTGGCATGAAAATCTGCTCAACAAGCTCACAGCAATGGGATTGTCGCCGAAACTTTGCACTTGGTTTGAAAGTTACCTTAAGGATAGATCCATTTATGTTGCACTGGATGGCCGGAACTCCAACTCTTACCAAATAAATGCTGGTGTGCCACAGGGAGCAATCCATTCGCCAACACTTTTTCTGATTTACATAAATGACCTCATAGATAAAACAGTAAATCCACTTTATTGCTTTGCAGATGATGGCAATATAGTCTCCGCAGTCATACCACCAACATGTCTCTCCGCACGTGAATTCCATTACCTTAGACTAACTGAAATATCGCAGATAAATAACGACCTGGAGATAATAGAGGACTGGGGCAACAAAAACCTTGTACAGTTCAACGCGCAGAAAACCCAAGCAGCCCTGTTTTCAAAAAAGACCAGCACCGGTGAGCCAAACATCATGCTATCTGGAAGCGCTGTCGCATTGCAGACCCAGTTGAACATCTTAGGAGTCACTGCAGAGACCAACATGTCTTGGCACAGTCACGTGGCAGATAAAGCTAAAAGGGCGCCCCAAAAGCTATTTCGTACAAGACATCTGTATACACAAAGTCAACTGCTGACACTCTACAAAGCCCAGATTCGACCAACTATGGAGTACTACTCACATATATGGAGTGCGGCACCCAAACATACCTTAATGCTTTTGAACACTGTGCAAAAACGAGCTATGAAGCTGATCAATGACCCCGCACTTACCTGTAGCTTGGATAGTCTCGAACATTGAAGAACTGTGGGCGATCTATCTCTCTTCTACAGGTATTATCACGGAAAATGCTCTGAAGAGTTGGCACGTATGATCCCCCCGGGAGTAGCACCTACTAGGCGAACATATCAAACAGACGGTAACCATCAATTTATTGTCAAAATAGAGACACCAAGAACCTCATTATATCAGAATTCATATCTCTGAAGAACAGCATCGCTGTGAATAAACTCCCTGCGACAGTTTTTCCTGCAGGTTACAACCTGAACCGTTTCAAAACCAACACACACCAACATTTCCGCGCACTTGCCGCTTCTCGAGCGTGATAGGGATCTCTTTGCGAGTGCGCATACCCGTAAAAAAAAAGCTGTAAAAAGTAATAATGCCCTGACGCTCACTTTTTTTGCGTCGACTGTTTGGACGCCTGCTATTTTGGTAATAATCGGCTCCCAAATGGTCTGCGCCTAAACTGTAAGTGTTGTTCGCCTAAACTGTAGTGTTGTTGTTGTTTGTTGGATTTGATTTGGCACTGTCCTTGTGGACAATTTTGCCAGCACTATAGGGACAGCCTCAAGATTGTCTGGCTCAAGACCACTTGTGGCTCTCTTTGTTCCTGGATTGTTATTATTTTATTTTTCTAATGATTCTTCCACTTATCATTTATCTTTCCCTTTATGCTTTCTTATCTTTTCCTCTGAGTCTGTGTACTCTCTTGGGTTTTTCTTCTGTACTCTTCGTTTTTTTTCTTGACGTGGGATGATTTTTCTTTTTTTCTTGACGTGCAGTGGAATTTTAGATCTTCTTATTTTGGTGGATCTTCTTTTTTTTATTTTCTAAACCTTCACCCTTTCATTCATTCACACAATAGACAATGGACAATTTAAATTTTTTTTCCAAAATAAGTGACACTGTACTATATTAACTTATTGTATATATATTTTTGTAATATATATGTGTTTCAAATTCAATATTAGTTTGTATTAAGAAGTTTTGAATAATATTTTAAACCAAAAAGTTATATGTAAGCCCAAAGGTGGCTAAAGATTTGTATTTTTTGTGG
Source organism: Aspidapion aeneum (assembly GCA_963576565.1). Lineage (NCBI taxonomy): Eukaryota > Metazoa > Arthropoda > Insecta > Coleoptera > Brentidae > Aspidapion > Aspidapion aeneum. Next base: position 237,506 of record CAUYVT010000034.1, read on the forward strand.
TGCGCTCTTTCCACAAAAAAGAAAAGAGACAGAGTTAAGTAAAAAAAAACTCAAATTAAAATTAAAAGGCTGCTCGAACCCAGGTTTATTGAAGCCAAAAAGGGAAAAGTGAAACAAAGAAATCAGACTTTTTCAACATGTGTTTGATCAAAGCCTTTCCATAACAGATAGCAATTTCTTCCAAACATATATGTAAAAAAATTTCAATTTTTGTTCTGGTTTAGTTATTTGTTGGATTCATGATTTTATTCCATAGAAAATTGAACTTTCTAAGTTTTATTCAATAAGTTTATAATAATATATGTTAGCTGTTACATTATGTATAGTTTAAGAAATTTACTCGACCTTTTGAACTTTAGTGACAAACCTGTCCCATCTGATTTTTCTCTCCCCTCCCTGTACTCTGTATTTTCCTATTGAATTAAAGTTTAATTTGCTTAAAACCGTGTTCATAGATATTGGGCCTTCTACCGTGTCTGCCATGGCACGGTAAAAGTCAAGCTGGGTTAGTCTATTGATGGGGCATTCCAAGAAAATGTGATTAAGGTCCTCCTCCTGACCACACTCACAGAGGGGTGATGGGTTGATGATTAAACGATTAAGGTGTGCTGCCGTAATTCATTCTTATAATTGTTGTTATATGTCTTCTATCTATAAATTCGTATTTTTCATACCAGGGTTGGCTAGGAAACTCTTCCTGCAAATTTCCATACCAAGAGTCTTTGTTTTTCATATTTATCTTCCAGTTTTCTTTGTATTCTAATACAATTTGTTTGAGCAAGTTTAAGATATCTTCTCTTGTATACTGTATATGTTTTGGTATGTTTAAACATCTGCCTATGTTTGCTAATTTATCCACTTCCTCGTTTCCTTTAATTCCAACATGTCCTGGGATCCATGTCAATAAAACTTCAGTATTTTTGCTATATAATAAAATTAATGTTTTCGTTGATAAAATTATAAAACCTAGTTTTGAATCTATTCTATTTCTATTAAGTTTCTCAATGGAGCTTTAGGAATCGGTACATATGATTATGTTTTCCAAATTATTTCCTAAACAGTATCTCAATGCTTCGTTGATGGCCACCATTTCAGCTAAGCATATATTTATATTGTCTGGTAGTCTTCCTGAATAATTGTATTTGATTTTTGGAATGTGAACCCCATATCCAACTTTTTCATTAAGTTTGGAAGCATCTGTATATACTAAGGTATGATTTTTATACTTTTCTATTTTTTCGCTAAATTCTTGGTCTCCCTTTGTTGTATTTTTTTTTTTAAATCAAGGTCCAATGTAGGTATTTTTTGGATTTGGATTTCATATTCCTCTCTATAGCAAGGTAGGACTTTGTCTGATCTTATTTTCCCCAGATATGATTCTATTTCTCCATATGATTTAAGAAGTAATGACGTTTTTATGTTTTCTTTAGCTCTACTTATAAATGAAGTTTTGTATTCTTTAAGGCTGTTTGTTATAGGGTCTTTCCATATTGTTGCCGATTTTATTAATACATTTTTGGCCATTATTCTTCTTCTAGTTTTTAGATCAAGTGAAGATGTTTCTGCATAGAGTGCTAATATAGGAGTAGATTTCATGCATCCGCTAATTATTCTCAGGCCCTGGTTATTAATTGTATCTAGTTTTAAAAAAAAATTCCGATTTTGGTTCTAAGAATATTGATCCGAAGTCCAGTTGAGATCTAACAAGACCATTGAATGCCATTGTTAGAGTTTTGGTTCATTCATTCTCTGCTCCCCACCAGGTTCCACAAAAAGCACGTATCACATTCAAACCCTTTTTAGCCTTAATTATCATATTATTAATTTGTATGTCCCATTTTATGTTTTTTCGTAAAGTTACTCCTAAATATTTTATATGATTTTTATATTGAATTATTTGGTTAGCGATTATTATTTCAGGGAGAATTCTAGTTCTTTTTGATTTACTAAAGTAGATGGCTTCACATTTATGTTCGGCAAGTTTAAGGTTGATACTTAATAGGTAGTCATTTATACTTTCTAGGGCCTGATTGAGAGATTTTGTGATTTGAGTGATATTTTCCCCCTTGCACCATATAACTATATCATCGGCATATGCCATTATTCTAACTGATTGAGGTAAAATGTCATAAATTTTTCTGATATAAATATTAAAAAGAATTGGGCTCAGCGGAGATCCCTGTGTTAGTCCTATTGTTGCTTCCTTTGGTCCTGATATATTTCCATTGTTATCTTTAATGTATAATTGGCGGTTATTAATTAATCTATATATTAAATTGCAGAAAGGGATTGGAATCCTCGTTTCAACTAATAGTCCATATAATGTTCATAAGTTAACACTGTCATAAGCCCCCTTGATGTCAAGTAACACTGCCACCATAGAATGGTCTCTACAGAATGCTGACTGAATTTCTGATGTAAGTACTGCTATGTTGTTGTTTATACCTTGGTTTTTTCGAAATCCCATTTGATACTTAGAGAAATAGCCAACATTTTCCAAAAACCACTCTATCTTGTTTCTTATGATTGGTTCTATAATTTTGACTAAGCACGGACCAAGTCCAATAGGCCTGTAGCTCTCAGCCATTTCAGGGTTCCTATTGGGTTTGGGGAATGCCATTATAACCAAGAGAATCAGGGCTACTCGAGGCAAATTAAATATCATTGAGTATGTTATAGAATCAAGTCGGTGCAGTGTCTTTTTTTTACTATTGATACAGCTCTCCAATTCTTCCAATGTAAACTCCATATTGTCACCAATTTCCTCTCTCAGTCGAAACTCTGGGTCTATGCCTACAGGTGTAAGTTTATCCAAGATCTCATCCTAAAAGTTCCCCATACTTCTGTTAAATTAGATTCTCTATTAGGATTGGAACAAAAATTTTTAAAGTTATGTTTTTTTTTCCTTTTAATAAATCTTTTTGAAGCAGCTATGTTATTTTTCAAGTTTAAAAAGTTTCTCATATTAGGATCTTCTTTAAATGTTGAGATACCTGCTCTTCTTTCTTGAATTTTTAGGCTACATTCACTATCCCACCAGGGGTTTCCTATTTTTTAGGTTTCTATTTCTTTTTTTTTTGGGAATGGTATTGTCTGTAATTTTCAACAAAGTTTTTTCAAAATCTTTATTCTTGTCTGTTTTTAAAAGTTGGAATCTATCTAATTCTGCAAATGTTCTATATAATTCCCAATTTGCTTTTTTTTTCATCATATTTTATTATTTTATTAGTTATTTTTCTTTGATGGTTAGTCTTAATGTTAATTTCACAGATTGTAGGGAAGTCGTCGCTACCCCCACAATCCAAAAAGATATCCCAATTTGCTGCATGACTTAGATCCTGTGATATTAGTGTTAAATCCAGTGGGCTTGGATTCTGACCTGGTCTTTGGACACGAGTTGATCTTCCATCATTCAACATTACTAGGTTATATTCTTCCATTAGTTCCATTGTGATTCGACCTTGATTGTTTTCGTTTGCGCTTCCCCACATTCTATGATGGGCGTTCAAATCTCTCATGACAATACTTTCTTCCCCCAGACAGCCAAATACCTGGTTGAGACTGTTCTGGTAACCCTCTACATGTGGAACTGAATATAGAATGAAATTTTGAATTTGATTTAGAGATGTATTTGATTTGATAATTTAATTGACTTTTTACTAAAGTAGCTATTCCTTCATATCCGTCTGATCGCTCCACTCTGTTTGATTGATAAGATTTGACATGCAATCCATGTTCTGCTTTTAGCCAGGTTTCGTTAAGAAGTACAATATCTGGTTGGTATTCCCGTATATATGAATATTCCGTTGAAGGAGTTTAAGAGATTTTTTTGTTTTTTGGGTCCATTGAGATGTTTTTGGGTCTTAAAAAGATGTGTGAGTAATATTTAAGGGCTGTGAAATTTTACTATTAAATAATATTTTTAGTGATTATTAATTGATCTTTTAATATTGTTAACTTGGTTTAAACTTGCTTCCTGATTTTCTTTGTTTTCTGTTTCCAAGGTTCTTCACCCATCTCCCACAGGGGAACAGTAAGGTGGGTAGCGCTCCTCTACCTGCATTTCTTCCTCCGTCAATGGGGGTCGAGATGTCTCTGGCATAGGATTAACACAATCCTGTATTCTTCCGGAGGAATAAAACAGGAATTTGTTATTATCCTCTTTATCATAAGTTTTTTGTATTACCTTTTTCTTCTTGATTCAGTATTGTTCGTCATTTTCTACAGGTCTTTTACTTGTTTTTGGTGTTTCTATCAAATTATGATGCATCTCAGGTTGTCCCCGTCTTTGCTGCAGAGAGGGGAAGTCCCTCAGATTAAATTGAAAACTAGGAGATTTCCTAGGGAATCTAATACTAGCCTCAAAGAAGGATAGTCTTTCCAAAGTCATGGTTTTTTTAATGTTCTTTTGTCGAAGATATTCTGTGTATAACCTTGACACTGATTTGTGACTTCCGTTTTTGCAATGTACGCAGTATAGTGCACAATTCTGAAGTATAATTTTCTCTGCTTCAGAGTCCGACCCGTAACTCTCCCCACAGGTGACACAGGACCTCTTGGTTGCCTTACATTGTTTGGCTGTGTGTCCAAACCTAAGACATCCGAAGCACTGCGTAACCGGGGGCATGTATGGGGTCACCCTTATGGGAAGTCCAAATATTGTAACTTCTCGTGGAAGATAAATTCCTCCGGTGTATAACATTGTGCCCGTTTTTATCCACTCCTTATTTTCGCTCTTTTTATCCATTCTATTAAATCTTCTGATGTTCATAATCTTGCATTGGGCGCGGCTCTCTGATAGGATCTCCTCTTCAGAAAAAGAGGTATCCACTCCCCTCACCACCCTCCTGCATGTAACCAGGTTAAATGGGGCAAATGCGTTAAACACCCCTTTGTCTCTTTGATAAGTAATAAACTCGTTTGCTGCTTCGGCCGATCTAAAAACTACTCCAAAGCGGTTCCTTCTCTTAACCTTAAAATGCAGAATATCCTCTAATTTAAGATCAAGGATTTTTTTCGCTATTTTTAATAAACTGAATTTCCCAACCTGTTTTCCCTCTACATACACCATAAAAGGCACAATATTTGCCTCCCTGTATAAAAGAGTCTCGTCAGTTTTCTTTTTTTCTCCGTCATGGCGGCGGGGTTCGCGCCAATTACCTCAACGATTAGTTGAAGGTCGTCATTATTAATCGCGTTATTCCTAACTCTTTGGTCCTCGATATCGTTAATTCAAATGATTTATTTGCTTGGTCAATTTAATACAATTAGTCACTTTTTGAGGGATTTGGTCAAAGGATTTAGGTAAAAGGACAGAACAAAGACGATACAAAACGGTGGACGTGCACTCACATTCACGCACAGACACAGAATGAAAAAACTGTAAGTGTCTTTAACCATACCAAAACGACAGGTACCCAAATAATCTTCGTAACAAAGTGATTGTCAAGACATTATTATATTTTGTTGGTATAAAATAGTAGTCCGTCTTAAACCACAAATGAAAATTTGAACACATTTCGTGAGTAAATGCGTCGGAGACAACATTTTCAGAAAATATTGGAGGAATAACATTTTAAATGCTCGCAGGCGAAAATAGATAAAAACTATTAACTTCAAGTAGTAGACTTGGAATAGGCTCGTATTTCATTCATAAATTCATTTTTGTTTTGGAACGATATGCAAAACAAAATTTAGTGAGTGGGAAAGAGATACAAAACGTGTTTTGTTTTGGTTTTATTCTTATGTGGCAACGCCGGCTTGTTGCTTTACTACGTATGTCTGTGATAGGTGCGGTTTAATCGTAGATGTAGGCAGTGGCGGAGTAAAGTAAAAATAAAATAAATTGTGATTTTTAACATAGGTTAAGTCCATAAATAATATAATTAACACGATTTTTTTTATCATTCTCCTCTTCGTTACGTCTTTTATAGACAAATTAGATTAAAAAAACATTGGGCGCCGTACGACTTGGCTTCCGATTATACTTTTTTTGATAAAATATTTAAAAAACACAGAATATTCAAAAATGTCTAATAAATACTTTACGCAATTTTCTTGCGATATGACTTTGCTAACTATTTGTAGTCAGTAGTAGACCTGAGTCCATTGAGTCGAGTGTTGAAATATATTCTGAGAATTTTTAGGTTTTAAGAATTTTTTAAAAAATTTATCATTTTAAGGTTTTAAGAATTTTTAAAAAATTTTAAATTTTTTTAAAATTTGAAGGTTTTTCGTAACCTGAACAGGACCAATAAGGACTGACAGGATCTATACATATATTTTTGTTGTTGATTATGATATTGATCTGCATTTTTTGTACTAATTTCGGTGCCTGATATTTGTGACTGGTAAACTTTGTCATCTTCAAAAATCAAAATTAGAATTGTAACAATAAATAACTTATATAAAAATATTAAAATACAGGGTGTAATTTTAATGATGCACCAAATTTTAAGGCGTGGTAGAGAAGGTCAAAAGAAGAATATTTTTCCTAGTCCTTTGCATTAAACCTCTTTATTTTTTAGATACTGGGTGTCAACGTTAAGGATTTTTTTTTCGATTTTTTATTATAACTTCCTTGAAAATTGCAATAGAAAATCAAAATTTTTGGAGATATGTGCTACAATAGAAGTAACAATTATGTGATAAAATGATTTAAACAAAAAAATATTACTGAAAATTACGACTGTGATCTCTTTTTTTATCAAAAAATTTAAAAAAATCTTTTTAAATTTGGTACTATTATCACAATTTTTTATAATTATTAAGAGGCCTTTAGATGTTTACAAAAGCCTATCTCAAAATTGTTTTGTAAATTTAATAGCTCAGAAAAAAAAATAATTCTTACAAAAATTTACAAATTTATACCTATTGCAAAGGTTATTTGGCCACACTGTATCTCTTTAATCTGTAATTTTTTAGAAAAAAGGAATAGAAAATTTTTTGATCACAATGAACTAGAAAATTATTTCACGATGTCAAATTTGTCATTTTTAAATGTCCCAGTTCTACCTCACTCTTCAAACTTTACAAATGCTTTAACTTGGAAACAAAAAACTTTTGACCACTAGTTATTTGAACTTTTTCTCCAGTTTTGACCTTCTGCACCAACCCTTAAAGTTTGGGGCATCATTTAAATTACACCCTGTATACTTGGTGATCGAAATTTAATGTTTTGATCCTTTTTTTAGTCGAAAAGTTAAGATTTAGTACCCTTTTTGACATTATTGAAAATCTTATAGTTAAAACGTCCGCCAAGGAAGTCAAAAGGCCACTAAGTAAGTAAGGTGTCTTACTTTAAAAACAAATAAATAGTGAAGTTAAAATTTTAACGACAGATGAGATTACTAACTAAAACCGCTACAAATAACAGGTAAAAATGCCAGGTTGGTTGGGTTAGGTTAAGTTTAAAAAAACTATTTTTTTTTAAAATCAAAATCCTCAAAGTCTCTTAGGAACTATGGCAGCGTCAAAAATTGCTTACTGTAGCTGCGTTCGGTACTTGCATCTCAGACGCGACGGATTTTTGGTCACGTGATTACAGATTAGTCTGAGCAAATTGGAATTAACGAACGATCTGATCTAACCAAAAACATTATGTACATATTGCAACTCACGCCCAGCTATAATTTTGGCAAAATTTTCCTGTGATGTCGGAAATTTATATAATTTGTTGTCTCCAACATCAAATAATTCGATTTCAATCTTTTTAAATACGCAACATGACGTCACAATCTTGGATCAATCTGTTTCGTCGGTCAAAATCCACGGAGCAACCAGATTTACGTCCGAGTAGTCTGAGCAGAATTACCGAACGATTCAGATCTACCTCCCCTCGTACGTAAATACCGAACGCAGCTACTGTTAAAAATAAACAGAACCGTTTTGAACAGCAGATCTGAAAAATATATTTTTCAAATAGTCAGAGTTGGAAAGTTGCTTATGTCTGATAAATTTTGTTGTTCGACTACTTTTGGAAGACCCTGTAGATAGGTATAAAAAAAAATAAAGGCTTTGATTTTGAAAAATTGGATTTGTAAGAAATGTAGGTACCTGTGGTTTGCTTGGGTTTTTTCAAGTTATAAGATGTACCTAGATAGGTAGGCAGATTCCTTGAGCCAAAATATTTGTTTATTTTGTTATATAAACGCATAACAAATTGTAAATTTTAATTAGCGCCAGCCAATTTTAATTGGCGTCAGCCAATTTTGATCAATATTAAATGTACAATTTTTTAAAAAACAATAAATAAACAAGAACCGTGTACCTAACTACTGCCTAGTTATCCCCTTTTGTAACAAAATAAACTAAAGTACCTACCTATATGACAACATCTAGTTCAATTAAATTATCATTTTATAAAATAATATTTTCACACACAACCATTCACAAAACATGCACAAAACTAAACATCTACGCCAATGCATTGGGCAATATTTTGACATTTTAACTCACCGATGAAATGATGTTTCTTTATCTAAAATATCAAGTTTTTTACACACAGTACACTCCCAAACTATTATATCGGTTAAAAAAATAGTTTTTATCGTCTGTCTTTAAAAAAAACCAGAAATTTGTCTTTAATTTGCCAAAAAACACAATAAAATCACTGAAAAACTCGAAAGCTAACTAGCAACACTGGTTGTTCACACATGAATGAATGAAAATACGAGGGTTAGTTTCGTTTACCGGGACATTTTGGCCCGCTGTGTCTCTTTTCCGCTCGATGTGGGAGGGTTTGAGAGAGATGCAAGACATACTAAACGAATATTTACTATGCGTGTGTTCACTTTTCAGAATAGTGCTTTTTGCTTTAAATCAAACAATTCGAACATATCTCTTTCGCATGCAGAGCGGGAGGATTTAACAAAGATGCAAACTGTCTCGACCCATTAAGATAAGTTATTAAATTAAATTTACTTCGCTCTTGTTATTTTTATATCCTTCTCTATCGTGCCTACAATGGGTCGTGTTCCATCTTCATTGCCGGTTAAAAAATACATACGTCACATGAGACAGAATATTTGATTTTTGCTCAGCACTCTTTCTCTCTGTTTCCTTATCTATACCTCGAAATCAATGATAAAAACTCTTTTGATAACTGAAAACCTACAGAAAAAAATTTGAAACCGGAAAAATATGCCACAGGTAGCAAAAATTTGAGAGGTGGTTTAAAGCCTCAACCAAACATCAAAATTATGAGTAGTAGTACCTCTTAAACTACAAATGAAAATTTGAAACCAGAAGCAGACATTTCGTGAGTAAATGCGTCGAAACAAAATTTTCAGAAAATTATTGGAGCAAGCGTACTTTAAATGCTTGTAGGCGAAAATAGATACAAACTTTTTGGATAACTGAAAACATACACAAAAAAGTTGGAAACCGGAAAAATATGCCGCAGGTAGCAAAAAATTTTTCAAGGTAAACAGACACCTTAGAAATTTTTTATCTTTCTAGAGCAATGTTCCACTTTTGGTTTGAAATACAAAAAGAACATTTGTAAACAAAAAATCGATACAACAAGTAAAGTTATGCTGAAACTGATTGATAACTAAATTGTTTAAGTAATAAGAATAACCCTTTCTTGTAAACCAAAATCTAATGCCAACAAAAGACTTCTGTATCATATTGGGTTAAAATCGTTTTAGGTGTTCTTAATTTATCATGTATTCAAACAGACAATTAATTTTATTCGCTGATTTCGGTGTTTTAGGACCTAAATCTCACATTTAATAAAAGTAAAAAATTAAATTTTTACTTTTAATGGTCCTCCTTTTGTAAATTGGACTAAAAATCAAGTCATCTAATAATTCTTGTCCTAAACAAAATGTTTCAGATTGTCCGCCCTTTGGCGACTGCGACCACTCACCACCTACGAGCTTCGTAGATAAGGGAGCACGTGCACCTGGAGTTATTTATCAAGGTTATTCCAGGGAGTACGGGGTAGACCGCGTCAGATGTCTATCAGGGGAAATGAATCGACCCCTGCCCTCCGTAGATTACAGGTACTCTCTGACCCGGAGAGTTAGCACCTGTCTAAGGTCCCATTCTCAGGGTTACGGGAAAAGACCACATCGGTATGAAAGGCAGAGAGGATGGACCTCGGTACGGTGATCATAGCGTAGGTGGCAACCCTTTCTTTTAGGGATAGTATAAAAGAATACAGCTGTTGCCTTACAGTATGGCGTTGGATCGTCAAAGGCTAGAGGAGAAAAACCTTGATAAAAATCCTGGCCCTCCAAGTAGGGGGTTGAGGAATTAGACTGGTTCTCTAATACTTTTAAAACAAAGATATTACCAAAAAGCCTAAACAAAGCCTCGGAGCACTGGACGGAAACTCTCAAAGACGAAAAAAGCAAAGACAAAAGACTCTGAATATAGCTACATGGAACGTACAGGGAATAAACCAAAAGTTGGACATTATTGCAACTGAAGTGCAGAATAGTAAGATAGACATTATTGCACTTACAGAGACAAAAAAGAAAGGAACAGGTACAAGTAGTGTCGGTAACTTTGTTCACTTGTTCACTGGAGTCCCAAAAGAACGGAGAGCAGCCAGAGGGGTATCCTTATTAATAAAGAAAAACCTCAAATATAAGATTACAGACTACGAGTGCATTAACGAAAACTTACTTCGAGTTCGAGTTAACATGAAGATGCTTGGACAAAATATAAGCATAATAGCAGCCTACGCACCATCAAATGACGAAACGGTAGCTATAGAACAAATGTTCGACCAACTTGATGAGACTATCAGTAAAATCGGCAATACCAGGGAAATAATTATGCTTGGCGATTCCAATAGCCAAAGCAAAGTGGTAGGACCATTTGGAGAGGAAGTAACAAATAATAATGGCTTGAGACTGATACAATTGTGTGAAACCCATAATCTAAAAATAAATAATGGTTTTTTTTAAGCATAAGGATACTCATCGGTATACCTGGATTCAGCTAACAAGAAATCTTAGATCAATCATTGATTATGCTATAGGTGGACAACACTCGGAACTAAAGTGGTATGATGTGTGCACACTTCGTGGTGTTACCTGTGGATCTGACCACCATCTTGTAAAAGCAAAAATATTATTCCCTGTAAGAAAAACAAATAATACGCACATACTTGAAATGGCTCAGTACTAAAGAGCAAAGAGACCTAGAAATCTACAGGCATACCAGAAGACAGCTAAGAAATTTGATACGCACAGAAAAGATTGAAATGTTCGAGCGCAAATGCCACGATATAAATACACACGTAGGAGGTAGGCAGAGTTCTGAAGTATGGAAATTCATTTCTACAGTAAAAAACCCAACAAAATAAAAAGTAAACATCCAGATCATCAAACCAGAACAATGGACAGAACACTATAAGGGACTGCTGCAGGAGAGTAGACCCGAATATCTGGCAGCCTCTCCGAGGAGAGACATAGAAGTACATGGAGAGGAAGTAATCATCGAAAAAGAAATGATAAGGAATAATATTAAAAAGCTTAAATCCGGAAAAGCTAGCGGACCTGGTGAAATATATGCTGAAATGCTCAAATATGGATCAGAGAAACTATTCGAAAATCTCACATATATTATCAATCAATGCATAAACAGACATCCAGTACCTGATGTTTGGAAAATTGCATTCATATCCTCAATACATAAAAAAGGAAACAAGCTGGATTGCAACAATTACAGAGGAATTTCAGTAACCAGTACTCTAAGTAGATTGATTGTACGGTAGGATTCTTAGAGATCTAATAGAGAACGATTTTCATGAACAAGAAGAAGAAGAGCAAAGTGGGTTTCGTGCAGGCAGATCTTGTAGTGATAATGTTTTTTTGTCTTAAACAACTAATTGAGAAAAGGAGCGCCAGAAATATAGAGACTCATATTACCTTTGTGGACCTACAAAAAGCATATGATACGGTTCCAGTACAAAAATTATGGACAGTGTTAGAGGAGACTAATATCAATCATACATACATAAAAGCGATAAAAGAACTATACAAAGGGTCAAAATCTAAAATTAAAATTGGAAATCGACTTTCAAAAGAATTCCTGGTAACGAAAGGCTTAAGACAGGGATGTTGTATCTCTCCAACTGTTTTTAAAATATATATCGCAGTAGCTCTAAAAAACTGGAAACGCAAAGCACACGGCATGGGAATAGAACTTAATGACCGATTTACCATATACACACTATAGTTTGCTGACGACCAAGTAATTGTAGCTAATGATAAAGAAGACATGGAGTATATGATGAGAAAGTTAACGGAAGAATATCAAAAGTGGGGGTTAACAGTGAACGTGGACAAAACACAGTACTTATGTATTGGAAACGAAAGTGAATTAGAACTAGAAAATGGACAAACAATATCTCCATGTAATGAGTATGTATACTTGGTGTAGTGTTTATTTATCAGTTCACTTATAGTTTTGATGTTTGTGACTTTAGTCAGTTCTGATTGATTACAATTTTATCAAACAATGTCACTTCTTTATTTATCAATTTAACATCTTAAACAACGACATACAATCATAACAAGAACGTTACACTTGGGTGTCACATTTGATAAGACGGGAACAGACTGTAAAGAACTGGAAAAAAGAATAGTAAAAGCAAAAAAGGTCATTGGTTATCTTAACAGTATTTTGTGGAGCAGAGAGATAAAAAAGAATGTAAAATATAACATATATGAAACAATGGTGAAAAGCACGCTGCTGTATGGAATAGAGACTTGTCGCGTAACAGAAAAATACAAAGCAAAAATGGAAAGTGTCGAAATGGATGCAATAAGAAGATCAATGAGAATATCTAGAACAGATCATATAAGAAATGAGATCATAAAAGAAAGAATGGGAATCGAGGGAAGCATAACGGATGACATCACTAAAAGGCAACTGATATGGTACGGCCATGTACAACGGATGAGCGACGAAAGATTACCAAAGCAGGTCCTAGAATGGCAACGAATAGGGCGCAGAAAAAGAGGGCGTCCTAAACTGGAATGGCAACAGTCAATCCAAAAATCAATGAGTCAAAAAAACCTGACGGAAGATGACTGTCAGGATCGAAGGAGGTGGAGAATAGGCGTCGGACAACTTAGAAAAACGTTCTAAACCGACATAGTAGTAGTATTCTTGGCTACGCTGAAATGCTTTCGACGGGAATACATGCTAGACTCTATCTGTTTTTTATCCTCTTATGGAAATTAGGATGCTAGACTCTATCTGTTTTTTATTCTCTTATGGAAATTAGGCCCCCTAGATGTGGACTTGATCACGCGGTATAAGCTACGTAGCTTTTGAGCACACTGTTTGAAATAAAATTGATCCGGCTATAAGATGCACCTATTCGTTTAGGCCTCGAATGTTTCTGTAATGCAAAAAATCCGCTTCAGGCAGTTTTAATTTCTACAAGATTGGACTTAACAAGTTTTTTGAAAAAACTTACGGTTTTTGAGAAAAAAACTATTTAGTTGACTACCCTTAATTTGACACCCTGTAGCAGTGGCGTATATAGAAAAAAGTTTCGGGGTGGGCCCGAGGCAGTTTTGGGGGGGGGGGCCGAGACCCCATGAGGGCGTATTTTATGCTATTTTATGTTTGTCTTCATGAAATATGTCGAAAATATCTAAAAAAATCTGAGCTTCGGGGGGGCCCGGGCCCCCCAGGCCCCCCCATATATACGCCAGTGCCCTGTAGGGTTTTTATATTTGGGACAATATAAATAAGCGATACACCATATTAAAGCAATAATCCTGTACTTTTTAATGCGCCTATCATTGCATGCGTTTTTTGTCAAAATTTAAACAAAATAAAATAAAATAACACGTTTTAGACCTATGGGGGTAGATTATGATGTATGTTAGATTATGTTCGAAAATGCTGAGTGGAAGTAGTGGATTAAAAAAACCAAACAGAAATTAATCCGAGTTTTAATTTTTTGAAAAAACGTCATCCTCTTGGAAGGGCTGACAAAGTTAAAAAAAGGATCTTAAAAATAATTGGATACCGCAATTTTATTACTAAGAGCACCGATATACAAAATATCACTTTCTGATAAAAGTACCGGGCAGTGTAGTAAAAAAAGTGGAATTATTTAGAGAAAAGTCAAGTTTTCGTGCAATTTTAAAAAGGACGTTTAACTCCGTGGGCGGTTTGAGTTTTTCCAAAACACTAATTTGAAACAAAAAAATAATAAAAAAGTGAAAAGAAAAACCACGCTACTTGATAGTTTTTTTTGCAAAAAAATTGACACAAGGTATATTAGAACTATCGTTAGGGAATTGTAAGAAATTAATTTGTTTTTCCCACTTTGACGCAATTGTACGCCAATCTCAATGGATAGATTTTGAATTTTTTCTACCTCTAGCATAGGAAATTTCGTATAAATCTTGGCCTATATGAATGTATTTTCAATAATATTCTATGCCTTTTCCTAAAAGAATATTATTTAAAGTAGGTAGCTTCTTAGCATGTGAATGTTCCTTCAATGCGATGGTTGCTATGTTGGGATTTACTTACGTCACGTATACATGTAGTTCTACTTGATGTTCAAGAACATATTTACTTTGTTCAAGTATAAATATATTTTCCCTCTGTGAATGGTTAGAATGAAAAAAAAAAATTAGTTGAGAAGGCCAAAATCCTAAAATATTCTAAATATACTCTTTTTAACGTTCATGATATATTAAATTGTATAACTAAACTATTTCTCTTGAAAAATTCTGTTTTCAAAATAAGCAGGATTAAGTTTTTTAACACTTTTTTTTTGGGGCTGTGTTACTTATTTTAAAGTCGGTATATATTAAAACTGAGTTACCTGCAAGAACTGTGAACAACGTGTAACTTGGTACTTTCATCACTAAAGAAAAAAAACCAAACGCAGTTTAAAGTAGTAAATCAATTTTACATTTATTGAAATTAATAATTGATTTGCGATTATAATTAAATTTTTTTTTTGGATAAGTACCTTTTCTATACGTAGAATTATTAGATATTTCAAATCGCGATCATGATATCAGTACCGTTTTAAGTAGGTAACTTTTGAACCTAAGGTTACTAAGCTATAATTCACAAAAAAATAAATAAAATATAACAGCTATACTAATTTTACCATTCATTTACCAAGTAATTGTTTCCCAAAATTTGTTTGTGGTGTAAAGGAGGAGGCACTAAATACATTGTTTACCGGGATGCGTCAGATAAGCTGAATTTGAGATATGTTGACGGTCCTCCTGATATTTTTTCCAAAAAAAATTGGGGGGTCATAGGATTCGTTTTTGAGCTATACTTATTTAAGTGCTCGCCACTGAAATATAGAAAAATACTCTGCCAATATATGGGCACCTAAGCTCACACTAGGTTCTATAGATGTAGAGTACGGGTGTACGGGTGAGCTAATATAACTAAAAACTATAAGTTCGAGTTAAATAAAATATATTTTATTCAACTCGAAACTTATTACCTATCGTTTGATACCACACAAGCCATGTTTTGACTTAAACTCTAATTTTTGAAATCTACCCCCACCCTTTGTTAAAAAAAACTAAAATGTGTTTTGTTTAACTCCTGACTCAATTACCTTTCGTTTGATATCACACACGCCATATTTTCACTTAAACTCTAATTTTTTTAATCTACCCCACCCTTTTATTTGGCTTGTGCTCGGTGGATTTTGTTGGTACGGGTGTACGGGTGAGCTAATATAACTAAAAACTTAAATATATTTTATTCAACTCCAAACTCAATTACCTATCGTTTGATACCACACAAGCCATGTTTTGAGTTAAACTCTAATTTTTTTAATATACCCTCACCCTTTTTTTAACTAAAATTAATTTTGTTTTAATCCAGACTTAATTACCTTTCGTTTGATATCACACACGACATATTTTCACATAAACTCTAATTTTTTAAATCTACCCCTACCCTTTTATTTGGCTTGTGCTCGGTGGATTTTGTTGATTTTTAAATGGGACCGTCTCGAGGCAAGATCCAGCCTAGGTACCAAATTTCATTAAAATCGGACAAGCGGTTTTTGAGTTATGCGCGTTGGTCGTTACAGACAGACATACAGAGAGACAGACAGACAGACGGCGCAAGAAAAAAGTTTCAAAATCATCTGAAACGCAAAGATATATAAAAATTTTTGAAATCGGAGCAACTTTTTTTTCTCGAAAAAATTAGGATCACTATAGCTCACACTACTATAGTATAGTAGTAGTGTGAGCTAATATGACCTTCTGTAGTTTTAGCTCACACATATACTATACTATAGTAGTGTGAGCTATGGTGATCCTAATTTTTTCGAGAAAAAAAAAGTTGTTCCGATTTCAACATTTTTTATATATCTTTGCGTTTCAGATGATTTTGAAACTTTTTTGTTGCGCCGTCTGTCTGTCTGTATGTCTGTCTGTCTGTAACGACCAACGTGCATAACTCAAAAACCGCTTGGCCGATTTCAATGAAATTTGGTACCTAAGCTAGGTCTTGGGTCGAGATGGTCTCATTTAAAAATGAACAAAATCCACCGAACACAAACCAAATAAAAGGGTGGGGATAGATTTCAAAAATTAGAGTTTATGTGAAAATATGGCGTATGTGATATCAAACGAAAGGTAATTGAGTCCGGAGTTTAACAAAATATATTTTAGTTTTTGTTTGTTTTAAGGGTGGGAGTGGATTTCAAAAATTTGAGTTTATGTCAATGGCTTGTGTGGTATCAAACAACAGGTAATTTAGTAATCAAACAAGTTTCGTAGCTAATCGGGCAAAAAGGAGTTTTTTTGTTTCCCTTATATTTTTCCGTGGGTAGCCTGAAAGCTAAACCTCACGGGGGTCCAAGATCTAATGGACACCTAATAAGTGTTGACAGTTAACCGTTTCGTCCTTATGGGACTCCTCAGAACACTGCTGGTCGATGTGACAATTCTTGCGAAGTTAATCAGACGGTTTTGTCTCTAATTAAATGTAATTAGTGAGCGAACTATAGCAAGAGGCGCCATCTACCGAGATACGAGAGAAACAAAAAAACCAAAAGCAGGCGAAAGAAAACACTGCTATACAATATCGATCAATGAAAAGATCGAATGCAAATAAAAGAAAACAACTATAGTCCGTGACCTACGACAGCTCTTTGTCTTTCAGGCCGGATCAACACAGATTGCATTTTTACCCGTCTTCAAGACAGTGAGCGTCAATCAACGGAATTTTTTTAAGACAAATAATACTAACAAACGTGGAATTTCGTACCCGTGAATTTAAAAATCAAACAAATTTTGTGGCTAATCGGGCAAAAAGGAGTTTTTTGTTTCCCTTATATTTTTCCGTGGGTAGCCTGAAAGCTAAACCTCACGGGGGTCCAAGATCTAATGGACACCTAATAAGTGTTGACAGTTAACCGTTTCGTTCTTATGGGACTCCTCAGAACACTGCTGGTCGATGTGACAATTCTTGCGAAGTTAATCAGACGGTTTTGTCTCTAATTAAATGTAATTAGT